>WSYH01005339.1:0-45248 GCA_036426205.1 Ascaphus truei
AACCTCCGGGACACGACATCGGGTCTAAGACATTGCCCTCGTATTGCCTGTTAGGTAAGGAGTGAGGGCGCGGTTGATTATAAAACTTATTGTACAGAGCGGCGGGGGAAGAGGGTAAAGATAAACTGACGCGTATCGGGGAAAGGAGGAAGGCAGAGAACGCTGCCAGGAGAACAACACACCTGTCGAGCAAAAGTGAAGGTCGAGGCGATCCGAAGAGAGACGGAAGAACCGAAGGTAGAGGAGTAGAAGAGCGGGACGGTCCGCGGACAACGGGCGGGTGAGCGGGTTCAGCACAGGTTCTACTGCGGGACCACGCCCAGAACATGACAGGTACACTGAACAAGAGGGAACAGAGGCTTCCTCAGACGCTGGGTAGCAGGAGCCCGTCTGCATGTTTTGTGGTGATCATCAACATTACAGGAGACTAAGGGGCCTATTCTATAAACTTTTTGAGCGTTCCCGAACGTTTTGGTGCAAGGTTGCTATTCAGAAGCGTCTGTGGACCTGCCAAACTCATTCGGGAAGTGCATCTCCCCAGTGGTACGCTCTTGCTCAAACATACCGAGCGGGAGTGTAAACAGGGGACTTATCCCTGTTTCAGTAATGTGCCTTTAATCTACAGTGTGGTAGTTAATTCCTACAAAAACCACCTGCCTGATTAGATTGCTTACAAAAACCTGTCTGTTCAGACGAAAGTAACTCCTCCCTAGCTCTTGACTGAGAGCTGAACCTGGAGAGACAGAGCAAGGTTCTTGAGTCCCAGGAGAACTGACTAAAAGAAACCCAGATCTCTGGAGCACGGGTCTTGAGCTCTGCACACACAAGCTGAATCCACGACACAGGGAAACACTACAACACCTGAAGCGAACCAGGAAGTGAGATTTTCCCTCCAAAGAACAGATAACTTTTAATCTTAAGAGACTGCTAATATCTGCTTATTTCATGTTATATGTTTTTGGGGCTGCGAGAACTGCTTGACTAAGGGAGATGTGAATTATTGCATAGTGTTTCACTAGAAATACTCCCAAGTGAATGGAAGCTTTGTTTCCCCCCCCCCGGTGTTTGGATAATTTTCCTGTGAAAGGAACAGGCACAATAAGCCATTATACATTTCACATTATAAAGCCTCCTAATTGTGTATACCGTCTCTTAACGTCCTCTACAGGGAGCTTGAAAACAGCTCCCAACTCGTGTTTTTGATTAAATCAGCTATCTAGGTAACTTCGATGAGATTATCGGGAGCTCTGAACTAGCAGTTATCACAGATCTCATGTCATCAGATTGAAGCCGGGAGTCTCCTGAACTCATATGCATTAATACCACTCCAGAGACCCCCAGCTTCAATCCAATGCAATAAAATACATTTACAGTCAGCGAAAGTCAAATCACACTGCTTGTGCATAGCCCCCTATGTGTGCATATGTCTCATGATTGGGACATGAATCAGCAAGTACCTGGGATGGTATATGGGACCAGAGGACTGTGACAAATGGCCCCCTTATCCCCTCAGAATGTGGTCCCCCAGACAGCACCCATATGTATACTCCACATCTCCCGAAGCATAATTGGAGAACGGAGGGTACTCACATATGTAGGCAGTCCGTTGCAGTGCGTGCATCACGCCTGCATGAATAAGGAAAGATTCCGGAAGGAAAAAAGCGGAGCACTACTGCAATGCAAAACTGGGGCTGAACACAGAATGATTGGAATAAAACACCTTTATTACATGGTGTACAACTTGGAGTGACGGTAGAAAAACTCTAATGCGTTTAGTGCATGGCGCTTTGTCAAAGTACTCTGTAAAGCACACTAGCTAAGTAACAGCCTTCCTAGGTATACATGTTAACGGGTATTCCACCCCACCCAATCGCAAATAGTGTGGTGCTGGAGAACCTAAGGAGAAAAAGGGGGTTACCACTGCCGAGCACTCCAGTGCTCGGGGCCTGCAAACGAGCTTCGCAAAGATCCGATGACGGGTGAACACAGGAACTACCATCCGGGCGATCCCACCCGGATAGCCTCGGCAGCAACGATGCGGTGCCCAACCCCTCTGGACGGACACACGCGTCTGATGAGTCCTTAACTGCCTCTATGACCTAGGATGATGCTCCTGTAACTATAGGCCATCCCTACAGCACAGCAACCTTGAATGGCTTCAGGGGAAAACTCCTATGGGCCTAACGGAACTGTCTTATGCAAGTGGGTCCTTGACCCCCCTGCACCCGCACTACCTCTTCCCATACCGCCCGAGTCCCCTCTGCCTCACTCCTACCTAACCCTTCCTATCCCTGCAGCAACGCACTGCAACCTACACGATGCTCTCTTGTCAGCCCTCACAGCACTGACCGCTGTGCCTGACAGAATGCACCCAGCACGAACCTAAGGCAGGGTCCCTTACCTGGGCCGTCCCTTATCATTACCCCCACTAACCTGGTGGGGAATTGGTGCTGTCCTTGGAATCTGGGGGAACCTTACCTGGTGCAGGAGCTTCACTTGCTCCCTACACCCTTCCTTCCCCTTCCTGCTCCCAAGCTCCAACTGAACTAACTGCGTAGAGCCCCGCGAATATATCTATCTCCCCTCCTGGAGAGATACTCTCTGCCCTATTGGCTCCCTGTGCATCATGTGGGGTGCTCCTGAGGTTCAGGGGAGATGTAGTCCCTTTCTGTGAGCCTTCTACCCCATTGGCTGCCTCTCGCGCGCGTCTCCTGCGCATGCGCGAACTCCCTGCTGGCCACCGCAACCGCGATCTGTACTGCGCATGCGCTCGAACATGCAAAGATGACGGCGCCCTCTGCCGCCCTGCTTCAGGAGCGCCGGAGCCCTGCAAACACGATCGCGGCCTGGCACACCGGCCCACGCTCCCCGGCAACCCCCGAGCAGGATCCTACCGCCCTCAGACCCTTGCGATCGCTGACGGGCCGCCTTGACTCGCTCCACCCGCGATCACACCAGCCAGGTGAGGGGGTGCTGACAGGCAGGGGGGACATGGCTACATCCTCCCCCTGGTGAAATCCCAACGACCTCGCTTGGGTACCGACATAACCATGTCAAGCGTTATATATAAAATGCAGTACTGGAAAACAACTTATCACATGGCAATTATATGACTTGGTACAACCACATACACCCACCCACAGTTATAACCCGAGGCCAGCTGGGACCATTTGTGGTGGCCCCTAACTGATCAGTTTGGGGGTACCGCACTTTTGCGTTCGTGAGCTTTCCCGCGGAAAATCTCTTGGAGAGCACGCTCGAGGAATAGTCACAGGGTTCTTATCCTTCATTTCCTTCCTCCCCCTGGTGACGGAATAGTACCATGTCTCTTGGCCAGACCCTTACCCGGCTATCCGCGGCATGGATGCGATGCTAGAGGTCTTGGCCTTTTCCACGGTCAACCACATGGTGAATGGAACGCTCCTTTTTGGGCTTGAAGGAGGAAATTTACACTAAATCCCATCGCCACACAGTCCTTGTCCCTACGTACTTGCGAGGTTTCCACTGGGAAGCGAGCAACTGACAATGTCTCTTTTACTCAAAGTCTCTGTTTCACAACACCGGCAGGGAGTAAAGGGTAGTACCTTACCACTGTGGTATCCATGGTGGCCAACAGGTCCTCGGGACGCTGTCAGTTCCCACCTCGCTGTCTCTGGACCTGTCCCGCACTTCTGGGGTAGTCTACTTACTTGCTGGAACCTCTGGAGCATTGGATCCCAGTCCTGGGACCATTTGGGTCGGAGCGCGCGGGCTCTACTCAGGTCAGGGAGCCTTAGTTCGGCCCCTTTCATCATCATCTGGCATGGTCAGTATAGGTACGGGTCCACCTCGCACCACTGGACAGCTACATTCAAAGAGGACACCTCTTGCCAGGACGCGATGCTTAGTGGAGCCATTCGCCCCGGTGGCCAACTTAAGGAGCTTCGTGCTCCGCGGTCACCTGGAGGCTCACACCCAACACCCCCGGGGCAGTCAACTCACCCTGTCGTCGTTAGCAGGTACTGATCCGAAGCCTGGGACCGATGGTACCTCTGTAGTATGCCGGACTGGCTGTTTAGGGCACACGGGCCATATCAAATCCGCAGCAGATGGTAATGGGCTCTTTATCTCCAGCTTCACTTGTGTGGTCCGCCGGCGGGCGCATCACCACAGCTAGTTGTTGGTCGCTGGAATCACTAAGAGAGGATGGGTGTAGAGACCACCTACCCTGTGATTCCGGAATCTGCGGTTAGACAGGTCGCTCTCTCCACTAAGTAACCTCTCGCCGTCTATTTCCTTCCCAGAGAAAAATACTCTTTCTCTGCAACAGTGTCTGGAACATCACTTGGACACAAGTGCCCCCTAAGCCTCTGGGATTAAGACAGAACTGATTAGCAGTGAACTCACTCCAGCAGCTAGGTCATGACTCCTCCTCCTCTTCTGGCAGTTCTGTAGGCTGCAGCAGCCCGATTTCAGAACTCTATATCGCATTCTGCACACTTGGGCCCCTCGGGTCAATTCACCGAAGTGGCAATCACAACCGCTCAGGCGCAGTGCAGGATCCTTCCCCATCTACCACTGTCGTCGTGAGCACTAATGGTAACGTAGATAACTCATCAGCCCAGCAGCCATCAGTCACATTCCAGTCTTCTACTACTACACATGGGCATACTACCAGGGGCGAGCCAGACTTTGAGCCCGTATGACTATACAGCTGAGGGTGTATGTCGGCTGCACTTCCGTTAACTCTCTCTATGGTGAACAGAATTGGCTGATTGCTGCTCAAGAGGCGTTCTCTCCCCCCTGTGGACTCCAGAGAGGGGCACTTTCTATCAGGGATAGTTTCGGCTCGGTGCTACGCCCCTCGTGTTGCAGGGGCGGGGCTAGGGGTTTCCCGCCAATCCCGGAAAAACTTTCTGCAGGTAATTCTCTCCTCCCGACGCAGCAGCACATGCACACTCCGACTGGGGGGAAAGTTGCCATGGCGCGGGGTCAGAGTATACTAAAGGTAGCCCTCAGGGGGGCACCCGGGCATAAGCAATGCTGACAGTGCCTCTGACAGGCATATATCCCCTGAGTATGTCACCACACCACAAGCGAGTCCACGTGGCGTTGGGTTCTTGATCTATATCTATAAGAATGGCGTACTGCCACCCGGGACTTATGCATAGGCTCATGATCTCCTCCTCTGATATATTGGCGGGAATGCCTTCTAGGCCACCACAACGCGGCGGGGCTTAGATCTAGCCTCAAGGCCCAGGCGAGGACCTTGTATCTGGACTTTACAGACATGGTGGAAATGGCACAGGGCACCCCAGGTCATCTTAGCAGCGCCTCCAATGTAACGGGTATTCCACCCCACCCAATCGCAGATATAGTGTGAGTGCGGAGAACTACAGTTACCAGGTGTGGTGCTTTTACCTGTTAGGCTGACAGGATGGCTGAGCTTCCGCCATGGGAACCTGGGGTATTGTATTATGAGTACCCTGTTCTCGGTGCACGCCTCCACCTGCGATGGTTCCCACAAAGCGGAATTGTTCCCTCCAGGACACATACAATAACCCACCCGTTTGTATAATACCAACACCTTTACAGGTAACATATGAACCATAGACCATTCACAGAATAACAGGTGTCCCTCTCTAGAGGAGACACTAACTAAGGCATCTCACAGGACGCTCCCCCTACATACACCGGGTGATCCCACACCATGTCCAATGATCCCCACACAATGTCCCGACTCTTTCAGAGAGAGGATATGTGTGACTTGACGCGAGTCACTAGAAACTAATAAGGTCGTTGGTGCACTTGTGAAAAAGGGGGTTACCTGCCGAGCACTCCAGTGCTCGGGCCTGCACCGGAGTTCGCAAAGATCCGATGATGGGTGAACACAGGAACTACCATCCGGGGCGATCTCACCCGGATAGCCCTGCAGCAACGATGATGATCCTTGCCCACCCTCTGGACGGACACAGCGTCTGATGAGTCCCAACTGCCTCTATGACCTAGGATGATGCTCACTGTACTATAGGCCTCCCTACGACAGCAACAACCTTGAATGGCTTCAGGGGAAAACTCCTATGGGCCTACGGGGAACCTGTCTTATGCAAGTGGGTCCTTGACCCCCTGCACCCGCACTACCTCTTCCCATACCGCCCAAGTCCCCTCTCTTACTCCTACCTAACCCTTCCTATCCCTGCAGCAATGCACTGCAAACTGACACATGCTCTCTTGTCACCCTCACACACTGACCGCTGTGACCTGACAGAATGCACCCAAGCACGAACCTAAGGGCATGTCCCTTACCTGGGGCCGTCCCTTATCAATTACCCACTAACCGGTGGGGAATTGGGGTCTGTCTGGAATCTGGGGGAACCTTACCTGGTGCAGGAGCTTCACTTGCTCCTACACCTTCCTTCCCCTTCCTGCTCCCAGCTCTAACTGAACTAACTGCGTAGAGCCTGCAAAATGTATCTATCTCCCTCCTGGGGATGATACTCGCGCCCTATTACTCCCTGGTGTCACGCGGGGCGCTCGTGAGGCTGAGCCTTCAATCCATTGGCTGCCTCTCGCGCGCGGTCTCTTGCGCATGCGTGAACTTCCATGAAGGCCACCGCACCGCGATCTGTACTCCATTTGGGCCCACGGTGACCCGCAGAGACCACCTGGAGGACCACGCGCCTGTCGGGGACCACCTGTAGGCCTCCAGACCTTGTGGGCACCCCCCTCTGGGCCACTGTGAGGGCCTGCGGACACCCTCTGGACCACCGGGACTCCCGTGGGCCTGGGGTATTAACCCTGTATGTAAATAATAAATCATGTATTTATGGGGGGCACAGTGGGTGGGTTTATATAGTTTTTATTAATATAGTAATGTTTATTGTGGGTAGCGGGTGGGGGAAGGGGGTATTGTCCTCAAGCCATGGTAGGTTGGCCTCCGGTGGGTAGTGGGGAGGTGTTTAGGCCTCCCGAGTGGTGGGTGAGGGAGGGTTAACCCCTTAATGACATAGCTGTTAATGACCGCTAAGGTGATTACAGGGGTTAGGGGACATTTCATTGGCTTTTTTTTATTCTATTGTATGTTTTGTAGCACCAGAGGGGACATGGGCAGGATGAGGATGAAGATAGCCCATCGTGGTCCTGGAAAAGGTAAGTGCAATATTTATTACTGTATTTATGTGTGATTAATGTATTTTAAATAGGCAAATGCATATTATACCATATGGATATAGCAATTTTGCCCATTACTGTAGTGTATGTGTTAGGAGGCAGGGGGGGTATTTATTTACAAATATTGTTTATTTTTGGGGGCACACCATTGGTACCGCAGGCCCGCGGGGACCCCGAACGCCTGCGGATCCCCGGACTCCCGCGGGGACACCCGGACTCCTGCGGGAACCCCGGGACGCCCAGGATCACCTGGACACCCTGGGTCAGCCAGGGACACCCGCCGGCCTGTTGTATGGATGGTGTGCCTGCAAAAATGTAAACAAGGAAATTTTTCTAAGTCCTGCTCCTTTAGCGCCTGCCTGAGCTGGCGTGCTTTTTTCGGCGCATTTTTAAAGCACGATCACTTATCGTAGCTTTGAGAATCGCACAACTGGCAGAAATCAGCGCATTTAGCTGATCGTACGAGCTTGTGGGAGTTAGAAAAATTTCTTGAAAAAACCTGCTTTAGAGTGCAAAGTGCCTGTTATCACTGCTCTGTGAATCGCTCTGAGCAATTCACGTTCTAAAAGCACTTTGCGCTCTTAAAGCCACTTATTTGAGTTTAGTGCATAGCCCCCCTAGTCAAATACACACAGAGGCTCATGAAGTCTATCTTCAAGGAAGTTTTATCGTCTGATTAGTGATTCTACATGCCTTATGGACATTGAGCACGGAAATAGGAACTTGTTTCTGTTTTGTTGCAAAATTGTCCCAATTGTGTAATTTTCTGTTCCAAATCCTTGTCAATGTATCAATGGATTTGCTTTAATTTTTCTGCCATTTGCATCGCTTGTTTTTTATGCGTTCAAAAGAAGTAGTTAGGGAGGAATAAAATGGCACACAGATTAAAATAGATATATTAAATTGCCCACCTTTTGCATCTTTTTTCTCTCCATTCAACCGCGTCAAAACATCTGTTAGGTTTGAGGTGATGTTACCTTTCTTGCTTAAAATCTGTGCCATGTAAGAAACTGGAGCAACAAGTTTAATACATTCACAGTTTTAAAGCACAATGGTGCAGTGCGTCAAAACACAAGTTTTTCTTACAATAAAAATGTCTTTTCTCAAAATATGTAATGTGATTGTATGTGTGCATACTACCTAATTGAATATAGTGAAATTTAAGCACAACAGCATCACAAAAATGTGTCTTGACTTGTTTAATGAAAAGGCCCCTCATGGTGTTTTTTTCCTGCTCTGTGCCTGTTTAATAGCACAAATCCTACTTTGTACTCTGCACGCATCGGTACCACAGCATCCAAGTATCTGATGTCATTCTTTGTGCATCCTTCTTGCTTCTGTCAGAAACTTCTAAACAATATATAGAGGAATGTGTAGGAAACCGTGAGTGACTTATTCCCCTCACGACTCGCACAAACGTGCTGTATGCTCAGAGATAATTTTAACATTAGCTAATCTATTTTCAGCTACTGTATTTTACACAAAATGAAGTAATCAGTTTGCTTGTCGCCTTGTTTCCTAATAGTGTTTTTAAGAATGTATCCTTTGATGCAAGTGATCTTTAAAGGAACATTACAAAGTGAAGTACTGTAAGTCTCCTCCTAGTGGGAGAGACTGACATTGTAACCACACACTTTTCCGAATAGCACTTAAGTGCTAGTGGTGGCAGCAATGCATTGCAGAGCACACACTCTTCTCGGTCACAAAAGAATGTCAATTGTCAAGTTAAACCTTTAACTCAGGTTCTCGTCTCCTTTTGGTTTTCACAGAGGTTTTTGATCTGAGTTCTGTGGAACCATGAAGTCTCATGATGTTTGCAGCTATTTTACATTTTTGCCCTGAATATTAATTTTTTTTTTATATTTATGGTACAATTATGTTGTAATTGGAACTGCAACCAGGACTTGGAAGAGAAGAGTTAATGTTAGACATGAAACGTAATTGTGATATGGTCTTAACTTACTGACCTATGACAGGAAGACAAGCACTCTTCAAACAACGTAGGTTTTTTTACCAAAAGGTGGAAGTGACCATCAGATGCCTTATGACTACCACCATATTTACAAAAGATCCATACATTTTACAGCAGTAGTAAAGCCACAAACTAAGATGGGCAAACTTTCACCAAAGTTCAACTCGCCACCAGATCTGAGTGGGAAAAAACTGCAGCAATAATTTCATGCACGAAATGTGTGAAACAAAAACAACCCTTTAAAAGCTCTCAAACTAGAAGAAAAAAACATTGAAAGTAAGTAAATGGATGCCTTAGGCAGAGCAATGCTTTCACGCAGATTTGTAAGCAAAAAAAGCGCTATTCACTTTTTGAAGGGATGAGAACTTAAAAGTTTGTGTAAATGTTCGCTGTCAAACTTCAACAAATTCGCCCATTTCTGCACAAGACACTCTTAGGCCTGCCCCCGCTGCCTGCTACAGCGTCCACTTGTGCGGACGCTGCGCGCACGGGAGCACTCCCCGCAATGGCGCCGGGCCCGTTGCGAGGGGGGGGCCGCAGCGCTTGCGCGAGAGCTACTCTCTGCCCTCAATAAATTGAGAGCAGGAACTCGCTTCGAGCGGCTAGGCACGCCCCGCCGGCGGTTCACAATGAGCGAACTGCCAGGTGAACATGGCCGTGCCCCCGCCGTCACTCCTCCTCCACGCCCCCCCCTTCCTCTGCTCCTCAGTGAGCTGCGACCGGAAATCGCCGGAACGCACAGCCAAAAGCGCGGGCGCGCATTACAAGCGCCGTGACCGGGCCTTAGCCTTAGGAAGGTAAAACGCTGTTCGACTTTCTACAGCATTATGACCTATTGAGTATTGATAAAGGTCTTCTGTTCAAGCCATACAGTATTTACAGTGGTAGCCATATCAACATAAGATTTCTTCCATAGCACTTTTCTCACTAGGCGGGTTTCGACTTGTAGCAGCACCTTATTGCTATAACTTACCTAAAATAATTACACTTGCTTTGTTAAAATACGCTTAAATATGGGAGATTGCTGAATAAATGTAACATATTAACCTTTGGGTCCCAATAGGTAGCGACTACATCATTGGGTCTGACACTCCATGGGCCCTATGATACGTCGTGCCCTTAAATTGCTCGTTTTCTAGGGGAGATCACATCATACCCAAAGCGATCTGTAGTGCCGAGAATGGAAGACAGGACTCCTCATTTCCATGGTAAGGTCCACCGCGATCACATGACTGCTCGGAGGTGCGCGCATGCATTTCGTGCATGAAATTATTCCTGCGTTGATACACACTCAGCAGGCACACCACGGAATTTCACACTTAAATAAAAAAAAATTAGAAAGCTGCAGTTTATCCGAACTCAGATTTACCCCGCGAAGATTAAACTTAAGATATGTTGATTTGACACCTTCACTGCCAGTGGAGGTAGTAATGAATTGGTTTTGCAATATGAGTCTGGCATATACTTGAGATCACTTTTAAAGTAATCAGCTGCTCTTTTAACCTCTTCAGTGCAGGAGAGACCTGCACAAATTACAAAAGAAAGCAACATGCAGTGTATAGGTACAGGACTTCTCATCACTAAAGGGTTTAAACACACGGTCACATTAGAGAAAATAACCTTCCGAGGGCACCAGTTTAAAAAGTGTACATGTAAAATTTGCATTGCACTTTCTGTGAACTTGTGCAGGCAGAGAAAGGCAGACAGAGAAAGACAGACAGAGAAAGGCAGCAACACTTTTGACATCTTCATAAGAGATTTAGCAGAAGACACACTGAATTGGTATAGTGCTACGTGCATGTATTTTCATAAATGAGTTTTGGGTTTAATAAGAAACTTTTACGACAATATGACACCTACTGCTGCGGCCGAGTTTATTATTCGAGCATTTGTCCCGTTCTCGGCCGCAGCAGTTACCTGGCGCGCGCCGGAGGGTGCCGGGCGCGCGCCGAACCGCGGAGGAGGGGCCCGCGATCGCGGCTTCCCCCCCCTCTCCTCTCCGGTCCCCCGGGTCCCCCCGAACCCCCTGCCGCCGTCCCCCACATCGCGACACCAGGGCTCCCTCGGGAACCCTGGACGTCGTGCACGGGGCCAGGCACCCGATGACGCGTGACCGCGCATCGGAGACCGCGGCACGCCGAGGGGCTGCCACTTCAAGCCGGGAAATCTCCCGGCTTGCGTACTGGCCACACTGCAATAAATGTGTCGTCGCCAGTGTAGCATAGCATATCGTACTGTCTGGCCATACCACAGCAGATAACACTCTCCAGACCAATGCTTAGTAAATCTGACTCTAAATCACTAAAGAGGTGTGATGTTAATAATAACTGTACCTTTATTTATATAACCTTTTCTCCGAATGGGACTCAAAGTCTCCCAGTTAAAAAAAGGAAAAAGAAGAAAACATTTAAGGTTAATAATGAACCAAATACAAGGGAAGATAAAATACAGGATTAATGTGGTTCATTAATTAAATGTCTGGGTAAAACAGGTAGATCTTGAGCCTTTTTTTTATAGATTTCCAGAGAGGGGGCATCTCAAACTTACAAAGTAGACTGTTCTAGAGAGTGGGAGCAGCGTGGCTAAAAGCTCGGACACCAAAGAAATTAAGGAGAATCTGGGAACTGTTAGGAGTCCTTCATCTGCAATCAAAATGAGCGAATGTGAGTGTAGGGAAGCTCTTCATATGCTTGGGCCCTGGTCATGGCTTTAATGTCAGCAAGCTAATCATGAAATAAATTCGGCATTTTACAGGCAGCCAGTTCAGAGAATGGAAACAGGTGTCATGTGGCAAGAACGGATCTGGTAGTTACACCTGGCCACAGCATTCTGCGCACAGCTGCAGCAGTGTAACTCTTTTTCTTTCCGGAAGACCCAGGTAGAGGGCATTGCAGTAGTCCAGGCGTGAAGACACAAAGGCTTGGACAAGCGTTGTAAGATCCTCTGGAGGATCAAGTGCTCCATACAGGCTATGTTTCTTAGGTGGAAGATTGATTTGTTCACGTCTGACACCTCATATTTAAAATACTTTAGTGTATTTGATCATATTATGTACCTTTTTTGAAGGACAATCGTGCAACACCCTGCCCAGATGGAACACCATGGAGGACACCGGTGAGGAAGAGCACCCACAGTCACTTTAGATCTCACTGTATTTCCTCCGAGGAGTATACTGTTCCAGCACCTCACCCTTGCAGTTTCAAGCCCACACTGCTGTCCAAACCCTCACCTGCTTTACCAGCACCCTCACCTGCTGTACCAGCACCCTCACCGGCTTCCTACCAGAACCCTCACCTGCTGTCACCACCACCCTCACCTGCTGACCAGCACCCTCGCCAGCTGTACTAGTGCCCCTCACCAACTGTACTTGTGCCTCTACAGCTGTACTCCAGCACTCTCAACCTTACCAGTGCTCTCAACAGCTGTATGCCATAAGCACCCAACACCTGTTTACCAACACTCACCTGCTGTACCAGGGCCAAGACCTCCTGCTTCGAAGCACCGGACGCACCTTCGGCTCCAGCACTGAGACCTGCTCTGCCAGCTATGATGAGACCATGCTGAGTATCAACTGTCCGTGAGCATCAGTCGCATATCGCCAGATTAACCATAATTTGGCCACATCGCCCATAACTCAAGCTGCTAATTCAGAGTGGTAACACACCTCCGTGAAGCACCCAGCACAAACATTATCAACAGATTGGCCCAACTAACGGGTGCAGTTAATGGGCTCACCTGGGCAGTGCAGAAAACTTTGGAGAGTTTGAGTGCATCGTCAATTATTATGATGCCAGCTGCATTTAGCAAATTGCTAGTGATAAGCGTTTCACTCCTGCTGCCACTCAACCTCCTCCTTGATTCTCCAAGTCTACTTCCTGACCTAGTGGCCCAGTTCCATTAAGGCATGGAACCAGGCTGGAGGGTGCCTGGTAACCCTGTCTCTTCCCCTGCCAAGAAGAGAACGAGATTATTTTTTTTAAATTTGTGCATTTTGTTCCCAAATGTCCATGTACCTTTATTTCCCTCAGTTATTAATCTCACACAGTGATGTACCTGTGTGTGAATAAGTGTTAAATTCACTATTTCCTCGTGTCCTGGTATTATTGTTAAAAAAAGTGTTGTAATTATTTGTGCACATACTTTAGTCAGTAAACAATATATACAGTATCATATAATGGTACATCTCACAAACATAACCTTCATTCACTTTAATCACCCAAAAACCAGTCTACAGATTTAACTGATTTATTCACACTTTATCAAATGCATCTCTTTATGTTTCTGGCTTTTATTTATTCATAATATATATATATATATTTGTGTTACACAACTGCACAACTGGGAGTACGTGACTTGAATATGTGACAAGGGTTAATGACACCAGATATTCAACTGACATTTACTCCCTACAGGGCTCCTTAAATGCATTATATCTACCCTCAATTCATCACAATATGGGCCTTATTCAGAAAGCCTCGATAAGGCCCTTGTCGAGCACTTACGACCAAATGGCTACTGGATTCAGATAGCCTCGATAAGTGCTCGATAACGGCCTGTACGACGCACAATTTTATCTCCGTCCGAAATTCACTGACTGAGCAGCGATCAGGCCCTTATCGACCATTTTCTGAGGATTGATAAACTCACCGCTATTCAGAGAACCTGCGAGTCGGGTGTCGCGGCCCATCGCAGCCCATCGCAGGCCTCAAAAACGATTATCTCCCCAATCCAATCCCCACAAAATGTTGGACAATTGTGGGGAGATGGCCTCGATGAGCTCGATGGGTCGGGACTTAGAAGAATCAGGCCCCTTTCCTGCCTCGGATTGATCCGGGGTCTCCGGAGCTGATAGCCATTAATAGCACTCTGGACCCCCCCGGCATGCACCCAGCAGGAAAAATGAATGTACACAACTTCATTACCTTAGCGGCTAACCGCTAAGGCAATGAAGGGGTTAAACACCCGTGCCAGGCTTACTGTAATAAACATACAGTACAAGGCATACTGTGGCTATCGGGAGTGGTTGAAAGGGAATTTGGCCCTTAGTGGCTGTTTAGGCATGCGGGGTGGGGGGGGGGGGGGGGTGCGGGGGGAGTTAACCCCTTCATTACCTTAGCGGTTAATACCGCTAAGGTAATAAAGGGGTTACCCAACCGCTACCCCCCAGCAAGGTTAACACCCATCCTTAGGGCTAATACCCCTTCACTCACCCGTGAGGCCTAAGCACCCACCCCAGACTGACTATACCCACCCTATACCCATTGAGTAGTATAGTGGTACATCAACCCATATAATATAATTGGCATGATAAGCCTCTATAGCACTCAATGGGCACCCTAATAAAAATACAGTAATACACAAACACACAGTAATAAACCCTAACTATACTCCCAAAAACACACTTCACTAAATAAATCAGTAGCCAGCTATCCATCATATAAGCAATTACAACATCAACAATGAATTAATTAAACATTACCCAATCAACCAATTAATCCCTAAGCAACTCAAATGAATAGTAAACACTAACCAATGTAATGGAAAAGAAGTTATATCAGTGGCGCTCACACATGTAATGATCAAAGCAATTCTAATAGATATTCTAAAATATATATTATAAAATATACAACCAGAGCCACGGAAATCGCCCGTCCGATGGGATGCTCCACGTGGTAAGGGTAAACATGTAAATATACAAAGAAATCAAATCATAGCATAATACTGTAAAAACATACACATACATAAACAAACCACTTAAACAACGCTGAGAACAACAGGTAACTACTCACATGGCATTATGGCATATCATTAATATCATAAATACACTTATTACACATAAAATAGTACATAAAACTATATTAGGTTCAGGCAAGATTCTCCAACTCGGGTGGGGGTACCTGCTTACCGAAAACAGGATGTAATCAGGCAATGGATAATTCAAAGAGTATCCCCTCTTATGATAGCTGCGGCTGCTGCTGCTGCTGCTGCTGTGGTTCACCTGGGCTCAGACGAGATTCTATTATGGGCAGGGACAGGTTTTTCCAGCAAGCTGCGTCTGCCTCAGTCCTCCCTCAGCACGGCAGAAGCTCCAGGACCACACACAAGATACTTCCTGGTCTGTCCGCACCACGTGCACCAAACACAGCAATGCTGAATGTTTGGATATTCCTACGCCAGCATGTGCTTTCCCACAGCTCACAGCTCACAGCTCACAGCTTCGGAAGGTACAGCACTCACACCCGAGTATTGGGGACCTCACAGAACCACCTACGCATTTCGAAAGTCTTGCTTTTCTTTCCTCAGGGTTAAACTTTCAGCATTGCTGTGTTTGGTGCACGTGGTGCGGACAGACCAGGAAGTATCTCTGTGTGTGGTCCTGGAGCTTCTGCAGTGCTGGAAGACTGAGGCAGACGCAGCTAGCTGGAAAAACCTGCCCCTGCCCATAATAGACTCCTCGTCTGGCCCAGGTGTTAACCACAGCAGCAGCAGCAGCAGCAGCACTATCCATAAGAGGGATACTCTTTGAATTATCCATTGCCTGATTACATCCTGTTTTCGGTAAGCAGGTACCCCCACCCGAGTTGGAGAATCTTGCCTGAACCTAATATATGTTTTTATGTACATATTTTTGTGTTGTGTATTTTAGGATATTTGTTGCCATATTATCCTTGTGTAGTTCCGTTTTCTCAGCGTTTGTTGTGTTGTTTGTTTATGTATGTGTATGTTTTACAGTATTATGCTATGATTTGATTCTTTGTATATTTACATGTTTACCCTTACCACGTGGAGCACCAATCGGACGGGCGATTTCCGTGGCTCTGGTTGTATATTTTATAATATATATTTTAGAATATCTATTAGAATTGCTTTGATCATACAGTGTTTAGCGACTGATATAACTCTTTTCCACTTCTATAGCCTGACTAGGGGTCAGTTTATATCACGGCTGCCAGCTCACTGTGGGATATAGCGCTCCCTATTTGTTTTTTCTACTAACCAATGTAAACATGAATTAATCCTACATAATTAATGTAACCATTAAAAGACAAATAAATACATTAAAAACAATCTCAGAATATCCATAAAACACATTAGTTACATACAGTATAACTGCACCGACACACTTTATTCAAGCAAATACCCAGTAGTACCTGGCAGATCCTGGAATGCGCCGCTCCTCACCTCTGACACCCCGTTGCGTTTGCCTTCCCAGCCTGGGTTCATGCCTGGCTGACGGCGGCTGATCTGTAAATAATAATGATTAGGATTTAATAGGCTGCAATGCTTCGCGTGTCTACCAGATGGCATAAATTTGAATGTAATGCAGTATATATATATTACTGTGCGATTGCAGCCAGCGGATAAAATGCTTCAATCCCTGCTGGGAAATACCGCCAATCAATCACTCGGGCAGAAAACAGTCACAAACCTCAATACACCCGGGTATACCCGAATTCGGACTAGCCGAGCTCGAATAAAGTGTGTCGCCAGGTATAACTTTAATACAAGCGACACACCAATCACAAACCTTTTCTTACATTAACCATAAACAAACAATCACATCCAAATCAATACTACATGCATAACAAGCGAGAAATGCCCCCCAAATATTGTCATAATAATGTATTATTCTGTACCCTAAAGAGTACCGTTAATATATTATCAGTCAATGTGCATGACCAGAAAATAAAAAACACATCCAAAGAATAAACCTGTAAAAAAGACATTTACAAACATTGAATATCTTACTTACCATTATAAGCGGTGGCCCTCCGACTCCCGGGGTAACGAAGCACACGCCTTGAAGGCCTCCACAGCATCCGATCCGCCCCGCCATCAGAATCCGGCTCAGGTACCCCAATCTTCTTTTTTCTTTCTCTACTCACCGTCTTTCATCTTCATCTGTAACCATTTCTTGTTCTTCTTTATCTTCTTTCTTCATCTTGCAATCCATAAAACTCCATGTTAAATCCCAGCCGAGCTGTCTTGTCGGCTTCTTGGGCTCAAATGGGCGTCACGGCCTTAAATATGGCTTGTGACGTCACATTTACCCTCACAATGGTTAACAGCCACCTGATTGGCTGTTAAAACCATGTGCAGACTTAAAAAAAAAAAAAATTTTGCCGTGATGTCACTTAAAGGGAATGATGCCAGCCACAGATATAGCTGTGCTTCATTTACCTTTAACATGACGTCGGTAAATCCAAGATGCCGCTGTGTCACAAGTATTTCAGCCAATCAGATCGTGGGAACCAATTCCACACTCTGATTGGCTGAAATACCTTGTGACACAGCGCCATCTTGGATTTACCGACGTCATGTTAAAGGTAAATGAAGCACAGCCATTCTGATTTGCTGGCATCATCCCCTTTTAACACGCCCCCCCCCCCCTCCGCCCAAACCCATACAGTACAGTAATGGGCAAAATAACTATTATCCAGATATGGATAATAGATTATTTGCCCATTATTAAACACTGCATTAGCATACATAACTAAAATAAATAAATACAGTTATACTTACCACAACAGCAGGTCCCTCTGTCCTCCGTTGCCAGAAAGCATATATAGAAAATAAATACATTAGAATGTACCCCTTAATCACCTTAGCGGTTCCTAACCGCTATAGTTATTAAGGGGTTAACCCACCCTGATCCGGGAGGCCTAAGCACCCACCCCAGACTGACTATACCCACCCTATACCCATTGAGTAGTATAGTGGTACGTCATACCCATATAATAATAATATGGGCATTATAAGCCTCTATAGCACTCAATGGGCACCCTAATAACAATACAGTAATACACAAGGTACACAGTAATAAAACGTAAATAAACTCCCAAAATAACACACTTCACTAAATAAAATCAGTAGCCAGCTAATCCAATCAATAGAAGCAATTACATCAACAATGAATTAATTAAACCATTACCCAATCAAACCAATTAATCCCTAAACCAACTCAAAATGAATAGTAACACTAACCAATGTAAACAATGAATTAATCCAACATTAATGAATGTAACCATTAAAAGACAAAGAAATAAATTCAAACAATCTCTGAAGTATCCATAAAACATGAGCTAACATAATATAACATTAAGTACAAGTGAACACCAATCGCAAACATTTTATTACATTAAGCCTAAACAAACAATCACATCCACATCATTAACAAGCGAGAAATGCCCCCCAAATATTGGCATAATAATGTATTAATCTGTACCCTAAAAAGGTACAGATTAATATATTATCAGTCAATGTGCCTCCCCCAAAAAATAAAAAAAGACATACAAAGAATAAACCTGTAAAAAGATACATTTACAAACATTGAATATCTTGCTTACCATTAGAAGCGGTGGCCCTCCGACTCCCGGGGTAATAGGAAGCTCACGTACCTTGAAGGCCTCCAACAGCATCCGATGCCATTCGCCATCAGGATCCGGCACAGGTACCCCAATCTTCTTTTTTCTTTCTTTACTCACCGTCTTCTATCTTCATCTGTAACCATTTCTTGTTGTTCTTTATCTTCTTTCTTTATCTGTCAATCCATAAAACCCCATGTTAAATCCCAGCCGATGCTGTCTCGTCGGCTTCTTGGGCTCAAATGAGGTGTCACGGCCTTAAATATGGCTTGTGACGTCACATTTACCCTCACAATGGTTAACAGCCACCTGATTGGCTGTTAAAACCATGTGCAGACTTAAAAATTTTTTTTTGCCGTGACGTCACTTAAAGGGAATGATGCCAGCAAATCAGAATGGCTGTGCTTCATTTACCTTTAACATGACGTCGGTAAATCCAAGATGGCCGCTGTGTCACAAGGTATTTCAGCCAATCAGTGTGTGGAATTGGTTCCCACGATCTGATTGGCTGAAATACCTTGTGACACAGCGGCCAACTTGGATTTACCGACGTCATGTTAAAGGTAAATGAAGCACAGCCATTCTGATTGGCTGGCATCATTCCCTTTAAGTGACGTCATGGCAAAAAAAATAAAAATAAGTCTGCACATGGTTTTAACAGCCAATCAGGTGGCTGTTAACCATTGTGAGGGTAAATGTGACATCATAAGCCATATTTAAGGCCGTGACGCCTCATTTGAGCCCAAGAAGCCGACTGACTAAAAGAAACCCAGATCTCTGGACACGGTTCTTGAGCTGCTGACACAACAGCAGAGCTGAAGTCCACGACACAGGGAAAACTACTACAAACCTGAAGCTGAACCAGGAAGTGAGATTTTCCCTCCAAGAAACAGATAAGACTTTTAATCTTAAGAGACTGCTAATATCTGCTTATTTCATGTTATATGTTTTGGGGCTGCGAGAACTGCTTGACTAAGGGAGATGTGAATTATTGCATAGTGTTTCACTAGAAATACTCCCAAGTGAATGGAAGCTTTGTTCCCCCCCCCCGGTGGTGTTGGATAATTTTCCTGATGAAAAGGAACAGGCACAATAAAGCCTATTATAATTCTCACATTATAAAAGCCTCCTTATATGTGTACCTCTTTTGAACGTCCGTCTACAGGGAGCTTGAAAGAACAGCTCCAACTCGTGTTTTTTGGATTAAATCACGCTATTCTAGTAACTTCGATGAGATTATCGGAGCTCTGAACTAGCAAGTTATCACAGATCTCATGTCATCAGATTGAAGCCGGAGTCTCCTGAACTCATATGCATTAATACCAGCTCCAGAGACCCCCAGCTTCAATCCAATGCAATAAAAATACATTTACGAGCGCAGAGGCAAATCACTGCTTGTGCATAGCCCCCTATGTGTGCATATGTGCTCATATGTGGGGACATGAATCAGCAAGTACCTGGGATGGTATATGGGACCAGAGGACTGTGCAAATGGCCCCCTCTATCCCCTCAGAATGTGGTCACCCTAGAGCAGCACCCATATGTATACTCCACATCTCCCGAAGCATAATGGAGAACGGAGGGTACTCACAGTATGTAGCATCCGTGCAGTGCGTGGCATCACGCCTGCATGAATTATAGGGAAAGATTCCGGAAGGAAAAAAGCGGAGCACTACTGCAATGCAAAACTGGGGCTGAACACAGAATGATTGGAATAAAAACACCTTTATTACATGGTGTAATCAACTTGGAGGGCAGGTAGAAAAACTCTAATGCGTTTAGTGGCATGGCGCTTTGTCAAAGTACTCTGTTAAAGCACAGCTAGCTAAGTAAACAGCCTTCCTAGTATACATGTGTAACGGGTATTCCACCCCACCCAATCGCAAATTAGTGTGTGTGCTGAGAACCTAGGAGAAAAAGGGGGTTACCTGCCGAGCACTCCGTGCTCGGGGCCTGCAACGAGCTTCGCAAAGATCCGATGACGGGTTGAACACAAGGAACTACCATCCGTGGCGATCCACCCGGATAGCCTCGGCAGCAACGATGCGGTGCCCAACCCTCGAGGACCCCAATCACGGTCTGATGAGTCCTTAACTGCCTCTATGACCTAGGATGATGCTCGCTGTACTATAGGCCATCCCTACAGCACAGCAACCTTGAATGGCTCAGGGGAAACTCTCCTATGGGCCTACGTGAACTGTCTTATGCAAGTGGGGTCCTTGACCCCCGCGCACCGCACTACCTCTTCCCTATACCGCCCGAGGTCCCCTCTGCCTCACTCCTACCTAACCCTTCCTATCCCTGCAGCAACGCACTGCAACCTGACACGATGCTCTCGTTGTCAGCCCTCCACAGCACTGACCGCTGTTGACCTTGACAGAATGCACCCAAGCACGACCTAAGGCAGGGTCCTTTACCTGGGCCGTCCCTTATCCAATTACCCACTAACCTGGTGGGGAATTGGTGCCTGTTTCTGGAATCTGGGGGAACCTTACCTGGTGAGGAGCTTCACTTGTCTCCCTACACCCTTCCTTCCCCTTCCTGCTCCAAGCTCCAACTGAACTAACTGCGTAGAGCCCGCGAATATATCTATCTCCCTCCTGGAGAGATACTCTCGCCCTATTTGGCTCCCTGCATCATGTGGGGTGCTCCTGAGGTTCAGGGAGATGTAGTCCCTTCTGTGAGCCTTCTACCCATTGGCTCCTCTCGCGCGCGGTCTCCTGCGCATGCGCGAACTCCCTGCTGGCCACCGCAACCGCGATCTTTACGGCGCATTCGGCTAACAGCAGCGATGACGTCGCGCGCCGCGCCGCCCTGCTTCAGGAGCGCCGGGAAGCCCTGCAACACGATCGCGGCCTTGGCAACCGCCGCTACGCGTCCCCGGCAACCCCCACAGGATCCTGACCGTCCCTCAACCCTTGCTATCGCGAACGGGGCCGCCTTGACTCGCTCACCCGCGATCACCAGCCAGGTGAGGGGGTGCTGCAGGCAGGGGGACATGGCTCATCCTCACCCTGGTGAAATCCCAACGACCTCGCTTGGGTAGCCGACATAACCATGTCCAAGCGTTATATAATCAAAATGCAGTACATGGAAAACACAACTTATCACATGGCAATTATATGACTTGGTACACCACATACACCCACATTATACCCGAGGCCAGCTGAGGACCATTTGTGGGGTGCCCCTAACTGATCAGTTTGGGGGTACCGCACTGTTTGCGTTCTTGAGCTTTCCCCGGAAAAACTCTGGAGAGCACGCTCGAGGGGAATAGTCACAGGGTTCTTACTATTTCCTTCCTCCCCCTGGTGGACGGAATAGTACCTGTCTCTTGGCCAGACCCTTACCCGGCTATCCGCGGCATGGATGCGATATGGCTAGGAGGTCTTGGCCTTTTCCACGGTCAACCACATGGTGAATGGAACGCTCCTTTTTGGGCTTGAAGGAGGAAATTTTCACTAAATCCCATCGCCACACAGTCCTTGTCCCTACGTACTTGCGAGGTTTCCACTGGGAAGCGAGCAACTGACAATGTCCTCTTTAACTCAAAGTCTCTGTTTCACAATCACCGGCAGGGAGTAAGGGTAGATACCTTACCACTGTGGTGATCCATGGTGGCCAACAGGTCCTCGGGGACGCTGTCAGTTTCCCACCTCGCTGTCTCTGGACCTGCCCCCCCGGCACTTCTGGGGTAGTCCTACTTACTTGCTGGAACCTCTGGAGCATTGGATCCCAGTCCTGGGACCATTTTGGGTCGGAAGCGCGCGGGCTCATACTCAGGTCAGGAGCCTTAGTTCGGCGCCCTTTCATCCTGGGACATGGTCAATAGGTACGGGTCCACTCGCACCACTGGACAGCTACATTCTAAAGAGGACACCTCTGCCAGGACGCTCATGCTGAGTGAGCGCATTCGCCCCGTGGGCCAGACTTAAGGAGCTATCGTGCTCCGCGGTCCACCTGGAGGCTCACACCCAACCCCCCGGGGCAGTCAACTCCACCCTTGTCGTCGTTAGCAGTTACTGATCCGAAGCCTGGGACCGATGGTACCTCTGTAGTATGCCGGACTGGCCTGTTTGTAGGGCACACGGCCATATCAGATCCGCAGCAGATGGGATATGGGCTCTTTATCTCCAGCTTCACTTGTGTGGTCCGCCGGCGCGTCATCACCACAGCTAGTTGTTGGTCGCTGGAATCACTAAGAGAGGATGGGTGGTAGAGACCACCTAACCCTGTGATTCCGGAATCTGCGGGTTAGACAGGTCGCTCTCTCCACTATAACCTCTCGCAGTCTATTTCCTTCCCAGATAAAAATCCTCTGTCTCTGCAACAGTGTCTGGAACATCACTTGGGACACAAAGTGCCCCCTGAAGCCTCTGGGATTAGACAGACTGATTAGCAGTGTAACTCACTCCATCAGCTAGGTCTACTCCTCCTCCTTTCTTGGCAGTTCTGTAGGCGCAGAGCAGCCCGATTTCATCAGAACTCTATATCGCATTCTGCAACCTTGGGGCCCTCGGGTCAATTCACCGAAGTGGCAATCACAACCGCTCAGCGGCAGTGCAGCGGATCCTTCCCCATCTACCACTGTCGTTCGTGAGCACTAATGGTACGTAGATTAACTCATCACCCAGCCATCAGTCACATTCCAGTCTTCTACTACACATGGGATACTACCAGGGGCGAGCCAGACTTTGAGGCCCGTATGACTATTACAGCTGAGGGTGTATGTCGCTGCATTCCGTTAACTCTCTTATGTGAACAGAATTGGCTGATTGCTGCTCAAGAGGCGTTCTCCTCCCCCTGTGGACTCCAGGATGGGGCACTTTCTAAGGGATAGTTCTGTGCTCGTGCGGTTACGCCACTCGTGTTGCAGGTGGGCGGGGCTTAGTGTTTCCCGCCAATCCCGAAACTTTCTGCAAGGTAATTCTCCTCCTCGACGCAGCAGCACATGCACACTGCCGACTTGGGGAAAGTTGCCATGGCGCGGGTCCGAGTATACTAAAGGTAGCCCTCAGGGGGCACCCGGCATAAGCAATCGGACAGTGCCTCTGACAGGCATATATCCCCTGAGTATGTCACCACACATCGCGAGCTCCACGTGGACGTTGGGTCTTGATCTATATCTATAAGAATGGCGTACTGCCACCCGGGGACTTTATGCATAGGCTCATGATCTCCTCCTCTGATATATTGGCGGGAATGCCTTCTAAGGCACACACACGGCGGGGCTTAGATCTAGCCTCAAGGCCCAGGCGAGGACCTTGTAATCTGGACTTTACAGACATGGTGGAAATGCACAGGGCACCCCAGGTCATCTTAGCAGCGCCTCCAATGTAACGGGTATTCCACCCCACCCAATCGCAGATATAGTGTGAGTGCGGAGAACCTACAGTTACCAGGTGTGGTGCTTTAACCTGTTAGGCTGTACAGAGGGCTGAGCTTCCGCCATGGGAACCTGGGGTATGTGTATTATGATAACCCTGTACTCGGTGCAGCGCCTCCACCTGCGATGGTTCCCAGAAGCGGGAATTGTTCCTCGCAGGACACATACGAATAACCAACACCCGTTTGTATAATACACCAACACCTTTACAGTGAACATATGAACCATAGACCATTCACAGAATAACAGTGTCCCTCTCTAGAGGAGACACTACTAAGGCATCTCACAGGACGCTCCCCCCTACAACACCGGGTGATCCCACACCATGTCCAATGATCCCCACACAACATGTCCCGCACTCTTTCAGAGAGAGGATATTGTGTGACTGCGCGGACACTGAAACTAATAAGGTCGTTGGTGCACTTGTTGAAAAAGGGGTTACCTGCCGAGCACTCCAGTGCTCGGGCCTGCAACGGAGCTTCGCAAGAATCCGATGATGGGTGAAACACAGGAACTACCATCCGGGGGATCTCACCCGGATAGCCTCGCAGCAACGATGATGATCCTTGCCCAACCCTCTGGACGGACACCAGCGTCTGATGAGTCCCTAACTGCCTCTATGACCTAGGATGATGCTCACTGTACTATAGGCCTCCCTACAGCACAGCAACCTTGAATGGCTTCAGGGGAAAACTCCTATGGGCCTACGGGGAACCTGTCTATGCAAGTGGGTCCTTGACCCCCTGCACCCGCACTACCTCTTCCCATACCGCCCAAGTCCCCTCTGGCCTTACTCCTACCTAACCCTTCCTATCCCTGCAGCAATGCACTGCAAACTGACACTTGCTCTCTTGTCATCCCTCACACGCACTGACCGCTGTGACCTGACAGAATGCACCCAGCACGAACCTAAGGGCAGGTCCCTTACCTGGGCCGTCCCTTATCAAATTACCATACCCAACCGGTGGGGAATTGGGGTCTGTCTGGATCTGGGGGAACCTTACCTGGTGCAGGAGCTTCACTTGCTCCTACACCCTTCCTTCCCCTTCCTGCTCCCAGCTCTAACTGAACTAACTGCGTAGAGCCTGCAAAATGTATCTATCTCCCTCCTGGGAGATACTCTCGCCCTATTGACTCCCTGGTGTCACGCGGGGCGCTCGTGAGGCTGAGCCTTCTATCCTTGGCTGCCTCTCGCGCGCGTCTCTTGCGCATGCGTGAACTTCCATGAAGGCCACCGCACCGCGATCTGTACTGCCATTTGGGGCCCACGGTGACCCGCAGAGACCAGCCTGGAGGACCACGGTCGCGGCGGTGGGGACGTCGACCTTAGGCCTCCCAACCTGTGGGCCCCCCCTGCTGGTCCACTGTGAGTCCTGCGGACACCGTCTGGACCACCGGGGATCCCGTGGGCCTGGGGTATTAACCCTGTATGTAAAATAATAAATCATGTATTTATGGGGGGCACAGTGGGTGGGTTTGTGATAGTTTATTAAATATATGTAATGTTTATTGGGTTCGGGGTGGGGAAGGGGGTATTGTCCTCAAGCCGGGTAGGTTGGCTCCCGGTGGGTAGTGGGGAGGTGTTTATGGCCTCCCGAGTGGTGGGTGAGGGGGTTAACCCCTTAATGACATAGCTGGTTAATGACCGCTAAGGTGATTAGGGGTTAGGGGACATTTCATTGGCTTTTTTTTTATTCTATTGTATGTTTTGTAGCACCAGAGGGGACATGGGCAGGATGAGGATGAAGATAGCCTTCATCGTGGGTGCCTGAAAGGTAGTGCAATATGTATTACTGTATTTATTGTGATTAATGTATTTTAAATAGGCAAATGCATTTATCCATATGTGGATAATGCAATTTTGCCCATTACTGTAGTGTTATGTGTTAGGAGGCGGGGGGGTATTTATTTACAAATATTGTTTATTTTTTGGGGGCACACCATTGGTACCCAGGCAGCCGCGCGGGACCCCCTGACGCCTGCGGATCCCCGGACTCCCGCGGGGACACCCGGACTTCCTGCGGGAACCCCGGGACGCCCAGGGATCACCTGGTGACACCCGTGGGTCAGCCAGGGACACCCGCCGGCCTGTTGTATGGATGTGTGCCTGCAAAAATGTAAACAAGGAAATTTTTCTAAGTCCTGCTCCTTTAGCGCCTGCCTTGAGCTGGCGTGCTTTTTTCGGCGCATTTTTAAAGCACGATCACTTATCGTAGCTTTGAGAATCGCACATACTGGCAGAAATCAGCGCATTTAGCTGATCGTACGAGCTTTGTGGGAGTTAGAAAAATTTCTTGAAAAAAGCCTGCTTTAGATGCAAAGTGCCTGTTATCACTGCTCTGTGATCGCTCTGAGCGCAATATCACGTTCTAAAAGCACTTTGCGCTCTTAAAGCCACTTATTTGAGTTTAGTGCATAGCCCCCCTAGTCAAAGGTACACACAGAGGCTCATGAAGTCTACTTCAAGGAAGTTTTATCGTCTGATTAGTGATTTCTACATGCCTTATGGACATTGAGCACGGAAAATAGGAACTTGTTCCTGTTTTGTTGCAAAATTGTCCCAAATTTGTGTAATTTTTCTGTTCCAAATCCTTGTCAATGTATCAATGGATTTGCTTTAATTTTTCTGCCATTTGCATCGCCTTGTTTTTTTATGCGTCAAGAAGTAGTTATGGGAGGAATAAAATGCACACAGATTAAAATGAGATATATTAATTGCCCCACCTTTGTGCATCATTTTTTCTCCATCAACCAGCGTCAAAACATCTGTTAGGTTTGAGGTGATGTTTACCTTTCTTGCTTTAAAATCTGTGCCAGATGTAAGAAACTGGAGCAACAAGTTTAATACATGTCCATTTTAAAGCACAATTGGTGCAGTGCGTCAAAACAAGTTTTTTCTGTACATAAAAAATGTCTTTTCTCAAAATATGTAAATGTTGATTGTATGTGTGCATACTACTAATTGAATATAGTGAAATTTCAGCACAACAGCATCACAAAATGTGTCTTGAACTTGTTTAATGAAAAGGCCCCTCATGGTGTTTTTTTCCTGCTCTGTGCCTGTTTAATAGCACAAATCCTACTTTGTACTCTGCACGCATCGGTACCACAGCATCCAAGTATCTGATGTCCTTCTTTGTGCATCCTTCTTGCTTCTGTCAGAAAAACTTCTAAACATATTATAGAGGAATGTGTAGGAAACCGTGATGACTTAATTCCCCACCTCACGACTCACGCAAAACGTGCTGTATGCTCAGAGATAATTTTACAATTAGCTAATCTATTTTCAGCTACTGTATTTTACACAAAATGAAGTAATCAAGTTTGCTTGTCGCCTTGTTTCCTAATAGTGTTTTTTAAAGAAGTGTATCCTTTGATGCAAGTGATCTTTTAAAGGAACATTACAAAGTGAAGTAACTGTAAGTCTCCTCCTAGTGGGAGAGACTGACATTGTAACCCAACCCTTTTCCGAATAGCACTTTAAGTGCTAGTGGTGGCAGCAATGCATTGCAGAGCAGCACACTCTCTGTCACAAAAGAATGTCAATGTCAAGTTAAACCTTTAACTCAGGTTCTCGTCTCCTTTTGGTTTTCAGCAGAGGTTTTTGATCTGAAGTTCTGTGGAACCATGAAGTCTCATGATGTTTGCAGCTATTTTACATTTTTGCCACTGAATATTTTCAATTTTTTTTATATTTATGGTACAATATATGTTGTAATTGGAACTGCAACCAGGACTTAAAGAAGAAGTTAATGTTAGACTGAAACGTAATTGTGATGGTCTTAACTTACTGACCTATGACAGGTAAGACAAGCACTCTAAAAATATAACGTAGGTAGCGGTGTGAAAGAAGAGAGTAGGGTGACTTCAGGCAAAAGCAATTTTCAAGAGAGTAGTAATTAAGCAGTTTAGTAAAGTGGTGATGGGAGTGGCTGGAAATGTAAGAGATAAGAAATGAGGGGTGAGAGAAAAAATTGATATGAGTGCGGAGGGAGAGTAGAGGGGTGATAGGAGTAATGTGGGGGGGAGAAGGGGGGGGGAGAATTAGCGAGTGAGGAGAGACATGAAAGGAGGGAAAGGGTACTTGACTTGAGGCAAGTGATTAGTGGGGGGAGGGCGTGAGGGGGGAGAGGGGCAAGTCTGAAAGGGGTGGGGGGGGAAGTTGAGGGGGTGATGTGTTTGTGAGCTGGCTTTGGGGTAGGCTGGGTAGCGGGGGGTATAAGATCGGGATGAACGTAATGTGGAAGTTAGGGGCAGGGTTGGAGGATGGGCGGAAAGCAATGGGGGGGTGGTGAAGAGTGCAGGGGGGGCGGTGGTGGGGGGTGTGGGGAGTGGGGGGTGGTAGAGTGCGAATGAAAGGGGTGGTGTGGAGGTGGAGGTGGTATGGTCTAAGGAGGGGGGGAGAATGAGGTGGGTTGGGAGCAAGGTAGTGGGGAAAGAAAGAAGGATTTGGAGGTCAAAGGAGGACGTAGGGGATTGAGAGTAGGAAGGGTGGTAATGGGAGTCGGGGGGCGGTAGGTCTTGAGGGGGAAACGGGGAACGGAAGGAGGTCTGGATAGGCGGAGGGTAGGGGAGGGGGGAGGAGAGGGGAATGAGTAGGTGTAGGCGGGGAGAGGGTGGGTGGAAGGGGGAGTTGGGGGAGGAAATGGAGAGAGTCGCTAAGGAACACAGAGTTGGGGTGTTGATGGTGGTGGCTCCAGGATGTGCTTGTATGAGACTAAGTGCTAGGTCTAGGAGTCAGCGTCATCGGTGTGTGCGCGGCAACATTTAATGTGAAAGGCGAATTCGGCTAGCCGTAGAAGGGGAGCGTGTCTTGCGACATAAAAGTGTTGGTAGAGGGACGTGAAACAACTCAAGGGACGCCAGGATATAGGCTCTCGTAGGTGTAGAAAGTAACGTTACACTGTGTGACGCGTTCTTCTGGGGTGTTAGGGTTTGTCGAAAGCGAGAAGTGTGGCGACAGGGATGTAGGTATTAACGTGTCAGTGTTGGTGCAATGCCCTCATGGAGGCGGAGGCAAAGTCAAAAGGCCGGGCGAAGTCGCACCATTGAAATTGAAGGAGGTAGGGGCAGAAGATGAGAGGAGTTGTCGGGAGGTAGTGAGCTGGTTGGTTGTGGAGTAAAGTGAGGCCCACGCCGTAGTCGGAACGAGTGGGTGGCTTGCGGGGGATTGGGGAAGGCTAGTAGGTAGGTGTTAGATGAGTGTAGGAGACGTGGGGTGGTGGGGATGAGGGGTTCTGAGTGGTGAGGCGAGGGTGGGGGGGGCTCAGGTAAGGTATTGAGTACGGCGCAATCGGGAAGTGTTTGGGAGTGTGGGGGGATGGTGCTAGTGAAGGCTTTCTGGTTAATTGTGGGAACGTAGTTGGTATTGGGTGTGGGTGGGTAAATATATAAGTGTGTATGTCTACCTTACTGACCTATGAGACGAGACAAGCACTCTTTCAACGTATGTTTTATTTACCAAAAGGTGGAATGGACCATCAGATGCCTTATGACTACCCCATATTTACAAAAATCCATCCATTTTACAGCAGTAGTAAAGGCTCCACAACTAGAGATGGGCAACTTTCACCAAGTTCACTCGCCACCAGATCTGAGTGGGAAAAAACTGCAGCAATAATTTCATGCACGAAATGTGTGAACACAAACAAACCCTTTAAAGCTCTCAGAAACTAGAAGAAAAAAACATTGAAAGTAAGTAAAATGGATGCCTTAGGCAACAGCAATGCTTTCACGCAGATTTGTAACAAAAAAAGCGCTGATTCACTTTTTGAAGGGATGAGACATTAAAAGTTTGTGTAAATGTTCGCTGGTCAAACTTCAACAAATTCGCCCATTCTGCACAAGACACTCTTAGGCCTTGCCCCGCTGCCTGCTACAGCGTCCACTGTGGCGGACGCTGCGCGCACGGGAGCACTCCCCCAATGGCGCCGGGCCCGCTGCGAGGGGGGCCGCAGCGCTTGCGCGAGAGCTACTCTCCTGCTCTCATTAGAATTGAGAGCAGGAACTCGCGTCGAGCGGCTAGGCACGCCCCCCGCGGTTCAGCCAATGAGGCGCCTGCCAGGTGACATCATGGCCGCGCGCCCCCGTCACTCCTCCGCCACGCCCCCCCCCCGTCTCTGCTCCTGCAGTGAGCTGCAGACCGGAATCGCCGGAACGCACAGCCAAAAGCGCGGCGCGCATTACAGCGCGGGTGCCGGGCTTAGCCTTAGGAAGGTAAAACGCTGTTCGACTTTCTACAGCATTATGACCCTATTGAGTATTGATAAAGGTCTTCTGTTCAAGCCATACAGTATTACAGTGGTAGCCATATCAACATAAGATGTCTTCCATAGCACTTTTCTCACTAGGAGCGGGTTTCGACTTGTAGCAGCACCTTATTGCTATAACTTACCTAAAATAATTACACTTGCTTTGGTTAAAATACCTTAAATATGGGAGATTGCTGAATAAATGTAACATATTAAACCTTTGGGTGCCCAATAGGTAGCGACTACATCATTGAGTCTGACACTCCATGGGCCCTATGAATACGTCGTGCCCTTAAATTGCTCGTTTTCTAGGGGAGATCACATCATACCCAAAGCGATCTGTAGTGCCGAGAAATGGAAGACGAGGACTCCTCCATTTCCATGGTAAGGTCCACCGCGATCACATGACTGCTCGGAGGTGCGCGCATGCATTTCGTGCATGAAATTATTCCTGCAGTTGATACCACACTCAGCAGGCACACCACGGAATTTCACACTTAAATAAAAAAAAATTAGAAAGCTGCAGGTTATCCGAACTCAGATTTACCCCGCGAAGATTAAACTTAAGATATGTTGATTTGACACCTTCACTGCAGTGGAGGTAGTAATGAATTGGTTTGCAATATGAGTCTGGCTATACTTGAGATCACTTTTTAAGTAATCGCTGCTCTTTTAACCTCTTCCTGCAGGAGAGACCTGCAAACAAATTACAAAAGAAAGCAACAGCAGGTATATAGTAGGATCTTTCATCACTAAAGGGTTTAAACACACGGTCACATTAGAGAAAATAACCTTCCGAGGGCACAGTTTTAAAAAGTGTACATGTAAAATTTGCATTTGCACTTTCTGTGAACTTGTGCAGGCAGAGAAAGGCAGACAGAGAAAGACAGACAGAGAAAGGCAGCAACACATTTGACATCTTTCATAAGAGATTTAGCAGAAGACACACTGAATTGGTGTAGTGCTACGTGCATGTTTTCATAGATGAGTTTGGGTTTATAAGAAACTTTTACGACAATATGACACTACTGCTGCGCGAGTTTATTCGAGCATTTGCCCGTTCTTCTGGCCGCAGCGTTACCTGGCGCGCCGCGTGTGCCGGCGCGCGCCGAAGCAGCGGAGGAGAGGCCGCCGATCGCGGCTTCCCCCTCTCCTCTCCGGTCCGCCGGTCCCCCGGAACCCCCTGCCGCCGCTCCCCCACAATGCGCGGACACCAGGGCTCCCTCGGGAACCCTGGACGTGCGTGCAGGGGCGCAGGCACCCGATGACGCGTGACCGCGCATCGGAGACGCGCGGCACGCCGAGGGGCTGCCACTTGCAAGCCGGGAAATCTCCCGGCTTGCGGTACTGGCCACACTGCAATAAAATGTGTCGCCAGTGTAGCTAGCATATCGTACTGTCTGGCCATACACACAGATAACACTCTCCAGACCAATGCTTAGTAAATCTGACTCTAATCACTAAAGAGGTGTAATGTTAATAATAACTGTAACTTTTTTAATAACGCTTTTCTCCGAATGGGACTCAAAGCCTTCCCAGTTACAAAAAAGGAAAAGAAAAAACATTTAAGGTTATAATGAGACCAAATACAAGGGAAGATAAAATACAGGATTAATGTGGTTCATTAATTAATGTCTGGGTAAAACAGGTAGATCTTGAGCCTTTTTTTTATAGATTTCCAGAGAGGGGGCATCTCAAACTGTACAAAGTAGACTGTTCTAGAGAGTGGGAGCAGGCGTGGCTAAAAGCTCGGACACCAAAGGAAATTGGAGAATCTGGGAACTGTTAGGAGTCCTTCATCGCAGATCAAAATGAGCGAATGTGAGTGTAGGGAAGCTCTTTCAGATAGCTTGGGCCCTGGTCATGTGCTTTGAATGTCAGCAAGCTAATCATGAAAATAAATTCGGCATTTTACAGGCAGCCAGTTCAGAGAATGGAGAACAGGTGTCATGTGGCAAGAACGGATCTGGTAGTTAACAAACCTGGCCACAGCATTCTGCACCATCGGCAGCAGTGTAACTCTTTTTTTCCGGAAGACCCAGGTAGAGGGCATTGCAGTAGTCCAGGGCGTTGAAGACACAAAGGCGTGGACAAGCGTTGTAAGATCCTCTGGAGGGATCAAGTGCTCCATACAGGCTATGTTCTTTAGGTGGAAGTTGAAGATTGTTCACGTCTGACCCTCATATTAAAATACTTTAGTGTATTGATCATATTATGTACCTTTTTTGAAGGACAATCGTGCAGACCCATCTGCAATGGAACATCCATGGAGGACACCGGTAGGAAGAGCACCCCACATCACTTTATCTCACTGTTTTCCTCCCGAGGATTATACTGTTCCAGCACCTCACACCTGCAGTTTCAAAGCCCACACTGCTGTACCAGAACCCTCACCTGCTGTACCAGCACCCTCACCTGCTGTACCAGCACCCTCACCTGGCCTTACCAAACCTCACCTGCTGTACCCAGCACCCTCACTGCTGAACCAGCCCCTCGCCGCTGTACTAGTGCCCTCCCACCTGTACTTGTGCCCTCACAGCTGATTCCAGCACTCTCAACAGCTGTACCAGTGCTCTCAACAGCTTACCAGCACCCACAACCTGTTTACCAACACTCACCTGCTGTACCAGGCCAAGACCTCCTGCTTCAGACCCGGGACGCACCTTCGGCTCCAGCACTGAGACCTGCTCTGCCAGACTATGATGAACCATGCTGGAGTATCAACTGTCCAGTGAGCATCAGTCAGCATATCGCCAGATTAACCTAATTTGGCCAGCATCGCCCATAACTCAAGCTGCTAATTCAGAGTGGTAACACACCTCCTGAAGCACCACAGCACAACATTATCAACAGATTTGGCCCAACAACGGTGCAGTTAATGGGCTTCACGGCAGTGCAGAAAAACTTTGGAGAGTTTGAGTTGCATCGTCAATTATATGATGCCAGCTGCATTTAGCAAATTGCTAGTGATAAAGCGTTTCACTCCTGCTGTCCACTCAACCTCCTCCTTGATTCTCCAAGTCTACTTCCTGACCTAGTGGCCCCAGTTCCATTAAGGCATGGAGACCAGGCTGGAGGGTGCCTGGTAAACCTGTCTCTTCCCCTGCCAAGAAGAGACGAGATTATTTTTTTTAAATTTTTGGACATTTTGTTCCCAAATGTCCTGTACCTTATTTCCCTCAGTATAATCTCACACAGTGATGTACCTGTGTGTGAATAAGTGTTAATTCACTATTTCCGTGTCCTGGTAATTATTGTTAAAAAAATGTTTGTAATTATTTGTGCAAACTTTAGTCAGTAAACAATATTACAGTATCATATAATGTACATCTCACAAACATAACCTTCATTCACTTTAATCACACAAAAACAGTCTACAGATTATAACATGAATTTATTCACACTTTATCAACATCTCTTTATGTTTCTGGCTTTTTAATTATTCATAATATATATATATATATTTGTGTTACAAACTGCACAACTGACTGGAGTACGTGACTTGAATATGTGACAAGGGTTAATGCATACAGATATTCAACTGACATTTATCTCCTACAGGGCTCCTTAAATGCATTATATCTACCCTCAATTCATCACAATATGGGCCTTATTCAGAAAGCCTCGATAAGGCCCTTGTCGAGCACTTATCGACCAAAATGGCTACTGGTATTCAGATGCCTCGATAAGTGCTCGATAACGGCCTGTATCGACGCACAATTTTATCTCCGTCCGAAATTCACTGACTGACAGCGATCAGCCCTTATCGACCATTTTCTGAGGATTGATAAACTCCCGCTATTCAGAGACCTGCGAGTCGGGTGTCGCGGCCCATCGCAGCCCATCGCAGGCCTCAAAAACGATTATCTCCCCAATCCATTCCCCACAAATGTTGGACAATTGGTGGGAGATGGCCTCGATGAGCTGCGATGGGTCGGGACTTAGAAGAAATCAGGCCCCTTTCCTGCCTCGGATTGATGCCGGGTCTCCGAGCTGATACCATTATAGCAGCTCTGGACCCCCCGGCATGCACCCGAGGCAGGAAACATGAATGTACACAACTTCATTACCTTAGCGGCTAACCGCTAAGGCAATGAAGGGGTTAAACACCCCGTGCCAGGCTACTGTAATAAACATACAGTACATGCAATACTGTGGCTATCGGGAGTGGGTGAAAGGGGAATTTGGCCCTAGTGGCTGTTTAGGCATTGCGGGGGGGGGGGGGGGGTGCGGGGGAGTTAACCCCCTTCATTACCTTAGCGGTTAATACCGCTAAGGTATAAAGGGGTTAACCCAACCGCTACCCCCCAGCAAGGTCTAAACACCCATCCTTAGGCTAATCCCCCCTTCACCTACCCGTGAGGCCTAAGCACCCACCCCAGACTGACTATACCCACCCTATACCCTATTGAGTAGTATAGTGGTACATCATACCCATATATAATAATATGGGCATGATAGCCTCTATAGCACTCAATGGGCACCCTATAAAAATACGTAATACACAAGACACACAGTAATAAAACCTAACTATACTCCCAAAAAACACACTTCACTAAATAAATCAGTAGCCAGCTAATCCAATCAATGAAGCAATTACAACATCAACAATGAATTAATTAAACCATTACCATCAAACCAATTAATCCCTAAGCAACTCAAATGAATAGTAACACTAACCAATGTGTGGAAAGAAGTTATATCAGTGGCGCTCAACACTGTAATGATCAAAGCAATTCTAATAGATATTCTAAAATATATATTATAAAATACAACCAGAGCCACGGAAATCGCCCGTCCGATTGGATGCTCCACGTGGTAAGGGTAACAGTGTTATACAAGAAATCAAATCATAGCATAATACTGTAAACATACACATACATAAACAAACAACACTTACAAAAACGCTGAGAACAACAGGTAACTACTCACAATGGCATTTAATAGGCATATCATTAATATCATAAAATACACTTATACACATAAAATAGTACATAAAACTATATTAGGTTCAGGCAAGATTCTCCAACTCGGTGGGGGTACCGCTTACCGAAAACAGGATGTAATCAGCACATGGATAATTCAAAGAGTATCCCCTCTTATGGATAGCTTGCTGCTGCTGCTGCTGCTGCGTTGGTTAACACCTGGGCTCAGACGAGGAGTCTATTATGGGCAGGGACAGGTTTTCCAGCAAGCTGCGTCTGCCTCAGTCCTCCCCAGCACTGCAGAAGCTCCAGGACCACACACACGAGATACTTCCTGGTCTGTCCGCACCACGTGACCAAACACAGCAATGCTGAAATGTTGGATATTCCTACGCCAGCTGTGCTTTCCCACAGCTCACAGCTCACAGCTCACAGCTTCGAGGGTACAGCACTCACACCCGAGTAGTGGGGACCTCACAGACCACCACCTACGCATTTCGAAAGTCTTGCTTTTTGTCTTCTCTAGGGGTTAAACATTTCAGCATTGCTGTTTTGGTGCACGTGGTGCGGCAGACCAGAAGTATCTCTGTGTGTGGTCCTGGACTTCTCAGTGTCTGGAGAGGACTGAGGCAGACGCAGCTAGCTGGAAAAACCTGCCCCTGCCCATATAGACTCCTCGTCTGAGCCCAGGTGTTAACCACACAGCAGCAGCACGCAGCAGCAGCTATCCTAAAGGGGATACTCTTTGAATTATCCTTGCCTGATTACATCCTGTTTTCGGTAGCAGGTACCCCACCCACCAGTTGGAGAATCTTGCCTGACCTAATATATGTTTTTATGTACTATTTTATGTGTAATAAGTGTTTTTTTATGATATTAATGATATGCCATATTAAATGCCATTTGATTAGTTCCTGTTGTTCTCAGCGTTTGTTAAGTGTTGTTTGTTTATGTAGGTGTATGTTTTCCAGTATTATGCTATGATTTGATTTCTTTGTATTTTACATGTTTACCCTTACCACGTGGAGCATCCAATCGGACGGGCGATTTCCGTGGCTCTGGTTGTATATTTTATAATATATATTTTAGAATATCTATTAGAATTGCTTTGATCATTACAGTGTTTAGCGCCACTGATATAACTTCTTTTCCACTTCTATAGCCTGACTAGGGGTCAGGGTTATATCACCGGCTGCCAGCTCACTGTGGGATATAGCGCTACCTATTTGTTTTTTCTACTAACCAATGTAAACAATGAATTAATCCTACATTAATTAATGTAACCATTAAAAGACAAATAAATACATTAAAACAATCTCAGAAGTATCCATAAAACACATTAGTTAACATACAGTAATACTGCACCGACACACTTTATTCAAGCAAATACCCAGTATGTACCTGGCAGATCCTGGAATGCGCCGCTCCTCACCTCTGACAAGCCCCGTGGCGTTTGCCTTCCAGCCTGGGTTCATGCCTGGCTGACGGGCGGCTGATCTGTTAAATAATAATGATTAGGATTTAATAGGCTGCAATGCTTCGCGTGTCTACCAGATGGATAAATTCTGAATTGTAATGCGTATATATATATATACTGTGCAGTATGCAGCCAGCGGAATAAAATGCTTCAATCCTGCCTGGGAAATACCTCAATGCACTCGGGGCAGAAAACAGTCACAAACAAACCTCAACACCGCGGTATACCCGAATTCGTGGGACTAGCCGACTCGAATAAAGTGTGTCGCCAGTGTATAACTTTAAGTACAAGCGAACACCAATCACACAACCTTTTCTTACATTAACCAACAAACAATCACATCCAAATCAATAAACTGCAATAACAAGCGAGAAATCCCCCAAAATTTGTCATAATAATGTATTATTCTGTACCCTAAAGAGTACCGATTAATATTATCAGTCAATGTGCATGACACAAGAAAATAAAAAACACATCCAAAAATAAACCTGTAAAAAGAGACATTTACAAACATTGAATATCTTACTTACCATTATAAGCGGTGGCCCTCCGACTCCCGGGGTAACAGGAAGTCACACGTACCTTGAAGGCCTCCAAACACATCCGATGCCACCCGCCATCAGAATCCGGCTCAGGTACCACCCAATCTTCTTTTTTCTTTCTCTACTCACCTCTTCTATCTTCATCGGTAACCATTTCTTGTTCTTCTTTATCTTCTTCTTTCTCATCTGTCAATCCTAAAACTCCATGTTAATCCCAGCCGATGCCTGTCTTGTCGGCTTCTTGGGCTCAAATGAGGCGTCACGGCCTTAATATGGCTTGTGACGTCACATTACCCTCACAATGGTTAACACCACCTTATGGCTGTTAAAACCATGTGCAGACTTAAAAAAAAAAATTTTGCCGTGATGTCACTTAAAGGGAATGATGCCAGCCAATCAGAATAGCTGTGCTTCATTTACCTTTAACATGACGTCGGTAAATCCAAGATGCCGCTGTGTCACAAGGTATTTCAAGCCAATCAGATCGTGGGAACCAATTCCACACTCTGATTGCGAAATACCTTGTGACACAGCGGCCATCTTGGATTTACCGACGTCATGTTAAAGGTAAATGAAGCACAGCCATTCTGTTTGCTGGCATCATTCCCTTTAAGTGACGTCACGGCAAAAAAAAAATTTATGTTTTGGGGGCCAGTATCTCCTAGCATTTAAATGTCACCATCACGTGACCATGGGAATAAAATGCATAAGAGATACCGGCCCCCATAACGGGGCCTGTATCTCAGGAAGTAGGTGTATCCTGAGGCTGAAACAATGCGGTTCAGCTCAGAGACCCCTGCTCACTAAAATTAACAAAATAAAATTATACACATAAATTTCGGGCGATATTTGCAACAGGAGAGCGGGCTCTCTCAGAGCAGTCTCTCTCTGCAGCAGATACTGTACAACTTGCCGGTAAGGCTTTTCAGAGGGTCGTTCATCAGATCACCGGCTTATCACCCGTTTTGTGAATTTTGCTATACAGGTAATGAAGGCTTTCTGAATACCGTGATAGCAAACGCTCATAAAAGTGTGGTTTAAATGGTCCGTGATTTTTTTTAATGAACCTTCTCTGAATGAGGCCCTATATATCTTTACTTCTCTGCCACCCACCAATAATTATCAAATATAATTTGCAGAGTCTTTGGTCCCTGTTTACTAAAGAGATACAAAACATACAAAAATGTGTCTGGAAATTTAAATGACTCTCTACAAAATGCAAAAGTTCAATAATAGCTTAAAGATATAATACTTATAAAATTTTAGATTTAACATACTTAATAGTACAATGCTTAAGTTACAAAATGGATAATTACAAAATCATACAGTAATCAATGCAGACAATTGAGTAAAATAAAAAGCAAGATTCCAATACGTTACCATATAAATGTATCCAATCTTTTTCGAAGAGGTCATTGGAGAAGGGAATGATGAAATTCACATATCTTGTTGACATCAGACACTCTTCTGTTGAAATGGTGTACAGAATCAGGGAACGTAGTTCACCGATGAAGAGATATGAAAAACACAATAATAGTGCAACCCTGTCTGAAAGGGTTACCCTAAATAGCTTCACTGCAGAGATATACAGATAAGCAAGTTCCTTACTGCAGATGTAGCAGATAGTGAGTAGTTCCTTACTGCAGATGGAACCAATGGATGAATCGGCAATTAATCAATGCTAAACAGCACACAGGAAGGCAGGGCAAGGAATCCTAAAATGGTGTTTGTGTTGTGAGCAGTGATGATAATAGCAAACCACTGAAATGAGGTGATGTACAGCGAAAACAGTATTATTGTGCAATAAAACCGCACCGCACAGCGGTAGGCAATACACACTTATTGGAAACCCTCAAAATAGGGCATGTGCAAGGCAGAAAGTGTCTGGTGATGGGGTAGGTGTTCCAACTGGTGACGCTGGTATTGCAGAGGATTCGCTGCGTTTTGCGGCTCTCCACTATCCATGATCACACGCACTTCCGGGGTACACCCCTTCCAACTGGGAACTCCACGTGACGGCTCCCAGCCTGAGTCGCAGCAACATCAATCACACAGGAATCTGTTCTAACGACGTGACCACTCCTCGCGTTTCAACACAGCTTCGTCAGGAAGTTCTTACTCTCCGTGGGTCTCAAGTGGTCCCTAGAGGTGTCCGGGGGACCCCAAGGGTCTGGGGGGTCCTCAGGTGGACCCCTGGTGTGTCCGGGGGCACCACAGGGTCTGGTTATCCCCACGGTTGTCCGGGGTGTCCTGCTGGCGTGCGGTATCAATCCTGTGCTTTAAAAAAAAAGCAATACATTCAATAAATACAACCCCCCCCCCCCCCTCCAATACATACAGTACAGTAATAGCAAAATTACTTATCCGATATGGATAATAGTGCATTTGCCCATTTAAAATAAATCAGCAACATAAAACAAATTAAACGTGGCAACTTAACACTGCCAGTGATAAAGGCCGTCCTCCTCGCTGCCGCCACTCTTCTGGGCCTATGGCGGTTTTGGGTTCCTGCTTTATATCCCCCTCGTCTGGTAAGTCCAATCTGCCTGGTTTCCTTTCCCCTCCTCGCGTGCTCTGGTCATCTGTTCCCTTCCTCAGCTCCCCATTCCCCCTCCTGCTCCTCTTTCCTATACTCCCCCCTGCTTAATCACTTACTATAATTCCTTCCCTTTACAAGCTGTACCCCTTTTTCCTCTACTTCCCGCCAACTCCTTTCACTTGCTGTTTCCCTCCTCTATTGCTGCTGAACTTTCTTCTACCCGCTCTTGCACCTTCACCTTGCACTCCCATTCTACTTGCCCCCTCTCAACCTACTCACTGCTGCCTCCTTCCTCCCTCATTGTCACTTCCTGCTACTTCTTCCTGTCTAACCGCTCTATCACTTTCTACCTCCCTGCAACTGCTACCTCCAACCATCCCTTTAACCCTTAATCGACTTTTCTATCACTTCCCTCCTTCCGTTCTACTCCACTACTTAGCTTCCTCTCTGGCTTTCTACCTCTCTCCTATCCTTCTAACCCTACGGCTGGCGAAATTGTAACAATGTGTGTCTCTTCGCTTAACCAGGCGAGTGTAGAGAGGAGGGAAGCAAGTTTTTCGCGTTAAGGTTTGATTTGCATGTGGGTATATCGGTCGAGACATCTGGCGGAAGTATTGATAGGATTCTGTTTCGGGAAAGTCGCCTTCTATATCCCTCTTCTCTCTCTCCTTCTCGCCCTTCCGCGCGCTCTTGCCGTCTCACTCCCCTCGCTCCTCGGCTCTCCGCTATCCTCCCCCGCATTGGGCTCTTCATCTTTGTGTTTCCCTCCTGTGCCCGGTGTCCCTTGCTGGCTTCCGCTGCAGCTCCGACCCCTCTGGGCTGCTCTCTTTGCTCACTTCGACTCTCCTTGGGTCCTGCGGCTGCCGCGTGGACTCGTCGCTGCTTTGTGACGTCTGTACCAGCCAAGCTGCCTCAACCAAGATGGCCGCCCGGATCACTCCGTTGCTGGTCCCAGGACATCCGGCCGCCGCCATTTTTTAGATCATCTTTCTTCCAGATGGGGTGCGTTCTCGCTCACCTCCTGGCTGGCGTGGCTTCCGCGCCTGCGTTCCAAGCCTGTGACTCTGGCTCCCTCGTGGCTGCACCATCCTTTTGGCCTCTGGTCGGACTCCCAAGTAGTAAATCTGTTTTGCAGGCATCGCCGGGAGGCTCTGTGCATAGTGGAATCGCGGGCATTTTGTTTTCTGACTGTTTTTTTAAAATAGAAACCACACGCCGGGCCCCCTGACGTTCCGGGGCCGCAGGACGCCACCCTCGGCATACACCCCTGGTGAGGCCCGCACATGGAACGAGGATGACGAGACAGGCGATGAGGACTGCCTCATCCTGCGCAGTGTGTGGAAGGCAAGGTTAAGTTGTGTGTTGTTGCTGATTATTTAAATGGGCAAATGGCACTATGATCCATATCTGGATAATAGTAATTTTGCCTATTACTGTACTGTTGTATTGGAGGGGGGGGGGTTGTTTTATTTGAATGTTTGCTTTTTTTTTAAGCAGCAGGATTGATCCGCACGCCAGCAGGGACACCCTGACACCCGTGGGGATAACCCGAGGAACCCCTTTGGTGCCCCCGGACACACCGGGGTCCACCTTAGGACCCCCAGACCCTTTGGGGCCCCCGGACCCTCTAGGGACCACTCTGAGGACCCACGGAGAGTAAGAACTCTCCTGTCGCGATAGCTGCTGTGCAACACACGGAGTGTCACGTCTTTGGAACGGCAGATTCCTGTGTGATTGACTGTTTTCTGCGACATCAGGTCTTGGGAGCCGTCACGTGGAGTCCCAGTTGGAAGTGGGTGTACCCGGAATGTGCTGTGATTCATGGATAGTGGGGAGCCGCAAAACGCAGCGAATCCTCTGCAATACCAGCGTCACAGTTGGAACACTACCCCCATCCCATGAACTTTCGCTTGGCCACATGCCTATTTGAGGGTTTCCAATAAGTGTGTATGTGCCTACCGCTGCTGCGTGTTTATTGCACAATAATATACTGTTTTTCGCTGTCATCACCTCCTTTCGTGTTTTCTATTATCTAACTGCTACACCATTTTAGTGGATTCCTTGCCCTGGCCTTCGTGTGCTGTTTAGCATTGATTAATTGCCGCTTCATCCCTTGGTTTCCATCTCAGTAAGGAACCTACTCACCTATCTGCTACATCTGCAGTAAGGAACTTGCTTTATCTGTATATCTCTTGTCAGTGAAGCTATTTAGGTTAACCCTTTTCAGACGGTTGCACTATTATGTGTTTTTCATATCTCCTTCATCGGTGAACTACGTTCCCTGACTTCTGTACACCTTTCAACAGAAGAGTGGTTCTGATGTCAACAAGATATGTGAATTTTTCATCTTCCCATTCTCCAATGACTCTCGGAAAAATTGGATATCTTTTATATTGTACGTATTGGAATCTTGCTTTTACATTTTACTCCATTTGTCGCATTGGTTACTGTAATTTTGTAATGATCCCATTTTGTACTTAACATTGTCTATAAGTAGGTTAATCTAAAATTTTATAAGTAATTTATCTTTTAAGCTAATTTTGAACTTTTGCATTTTGGGTAGAGAGTCATTTATTTCCAGACACATTTTTTTATTTTTTGTATTCTCTTTGTAAACAGGACCAAGACTCTTGCAAATTAATATTTGATAATTATTTGTGTGGTGGCAGAGAAGTTGAAGATATATAGGGCCTCATTCAAGAAGGTTCATTAAAAAAATCACCGACCATTTAACCACACTTTTATTAGCGTTGCTATCACGGTAATTCAGAAAGCCTTCAATTACCTGTCATAGTCAAATTCACAAAACGGGTGAATAAGCCGGTGAATCGATAACGACCCTCTGAAAAGTCCTTACCCGGCGCTGAGTGTACGTATCCTGCTGGCAGAGAGAGCTACCGCTCTGAGAATGAGCCCGCTCTCCCTGGTGCAATAAAAAAAAAAATAAACGCCCGAAATTTAAAGTTATAAATTTTATTTTGTTACATCACATATATTAGCTGAGCATGGGGTCTCTGAGCTGAACCGCATTGGTGTCAAGCCTCAGTACACTACTTCCCTCGAGATACAGGCCCCGTTTATGGGTGCCGGTACTCTTTGCTTTTATTCCATGTCCGTGAGGGACATTTTAAATGCATAGGAGATACTGGCCCCCAAACCATAAATTTTTTTTTTTTTTTTGCCGTTACGTCACTAAAAGGGAATGATGCCAAGCAAAATCAGAATGGCTGTTGCTTCATTTACCTTAACATGACGTCCGGTTAAAGTCCAAGATGCGCTGTGTCACACGGTATTTCAGCCAATCAAGTGTGAATTGTTCCCACGATCTGATTGGGCTGCGTGCTGTACCTGTGTGCGCACAGGCGCCATCTATTCTTTGTGGAAATTTACGGAATTCCTGTTGAAAGGTAAATGAGCATAAGAGCAGCTATTCTGATTGGCTGGCATCATTCCTTTAAGTGACATCACGGCTAAAATTTTTTTTTTTTAAGTCTGCACATGGTTTTAACCAGCCAATCATTTGGCTGTTTACCATGTGAGGGTAATGTGACTTCAAAGCCATAGTTAAGGCCGTGACCGCCTCATTTGAGCCCAAAAGCCCTACAAGACAGATCGGCTGGGATTTTACATGAGTTTTAATGGATTTACAGATGAAGTAACAAGATAAATAATCACCCATACATGGTTACCTATTAATATATAATAACTGTTATTCTTCTACCATACCCCACGTACTAGTTTTTTTCCTTCTTTTCCTTATTTTCTTTCTTGTTTCCTCTTCTTCCTTTTTTCATCCGTTTACCCTGATTTGGTTCCTTTTCTTCCTTTTGTGCCACTACCGGAGTCGAGGGCCCCCGCTTTAATGGTAAGTCAGTATTCCATGTTGTAATGTCTCTTTTTACATGTTTATTTCTTTGGATTTTTTTTTATTTTCTGTGTCATGCACATTGACTGATACATAGTAATCGGTACTCTTTAGGGTACAGAATAATCATTCTTATGACAGCCATATTTGGGGGGCATTTCTCGCTTTTTTTTCTTTGCCTTTATTTAATTTTTGTCTGTGCTTGTTGTTTATTTTTACTTCTCATACGCCTGTATTTTGTCTTTTTTCTCCTTTCCTTCGCGTTCTCCCCCCTGGCGACACACTTTCATTCGAGCGCGGCTAGTCCCACGAATTCTGGTATCCCCGGGTGTATGAGCGTTTGGTGACTGTTTCCCTGCCCGAAGTGCATTGATGTATGTTCCAGCATGGATTGAGCTTTTATTCCGCTGGCTGCAATACTGCGCATATATATATATATGACTGCTTACCATTCATGAATTTATCACCTCCTTTTAGACACTCAGATATCTTTCATCCTATTACATCCTAATCATTATATTTAACAATCCGCCGCCGTCAGCCAGGCATGACACCCAGGCTGGAAGGCAAACTGCAACGGGCTTGTCAGAGGTGAGTGATCGGCGCATCCAGGTTCTGCCCAGTACATACTGTTATTTGCTTGAAGACATGTGTCGGTGCAGTATACTGTATTAACTAATGTTGTTTTTTATGGATCCTTCTGAGCTTGTGTTTTAATGTATTATTTGTCTTTTAATGGTTACATTAATTAATGTAGGATTATTCATTGTTTACATTGGTTATTAAAAAAAACAAATAGTGTATCGCTATATCCCACAGTGAGCTGGCAGCCGGTGATATTTAACCCTGACCCTCGTCAGGTATAGAAGTGGAAAAGAAGTTATATGTGGCTCTAAACACTGTTAAGTATCACAGCAATTCTAATTAGATATTCTAAAATATATCTTATAAATATACAACCAGAGCAACGGAAATCGCCCGTCCGATTGGGATGCTCCACGTGTCAGGGTAAACATGTAAATATACAAAGAAATCAAAATCATAGCATAATCTGTAAAACATACACATACATAAACAAACAACACTTAAACAACGCTGAGAACAACAGTAACTATAACTCACAATGGCATTAATATGGCAATCTCATTAATATCATAAAATAACTTATTACACATAAAATAATTATAAACATATATTAGTTCAGCAAGATTCTCCAACTCGGGTGGGTGTACATGCTTACTCGAAAACAGGATGTAATCAGGCATGGATAATTCAAAGAGTACCCCTCTTAGGATAGCTGCTGGCTGCTGCTCTGCTGGCTGTGGTTAACACCTGGCTCAACGAGGAGTCTATTATGGGCAGGGGCAGGTTTTTGTCCAGCTAGCTGCGTCTGCCTCCGTCCTCTCCCACATCTGGCAGAACTCCAGGTGACACACACAGATACTTTCCTGGTCCTGTCCGCACCACGTGCACCAAACACAGCAATGCTGAAATGTTTAACCCCTGAGGAAGAAGCAAGACTTCGAAATGCGTAGGGTGGTTCTGTGAGGGTTCCCCACTAATCGGGTGTGATTGCTGTCCCTTCCGAGCTGTGAGCTGTAGCTGTGGCTGTGGGAAAGCACATGCTGGCTTAGAATATCCAACATTTCAGCATTGCTGTGTTTGGTGGCACGTGGTGCGGACAGACCAGGAAGTATCTTCTGGGTGTAGGCCTGGAGCTTCTTGCATGCTGGAGAGGGACTGGGCAGACGCAGCATTGCTGGAAAAACCTGTCCTG
>WSYH01005340.1:0-15071 GCA_036426205.1 Ascaphus truei
GGCACTGATTACTGCATGGGGAGACAGAGGGACACCGGAGGAGCGGCTGCAGTTTATCACTATGGCAGTGAACTATAGACCCGCTTATTGCCCCCCTGTCCAACCCAACACAGATGAACTCAAGCTGGACCAGCACAGTCTCACCAAGTTCGTGGAAGGTACTGATCAGATCGACAGCTTTCTAAAGAACTTTGAAACACAGTGTCGGCGGTACAAAGTGCTTCCCCAGTATCGGATTGCATGTTTGGACCCCTTACTGTCCGGCTTGGCTAAGCAGACGATGATGGTGCTTTCAGATGAGTTTGTTGATGACTATGACCACCTGAAAGAACTGTTATTGTTTCAGTATGGTTTTACCCCTGAAGCCTACTGGGGTAAATTCCGGCAGGAAGAGAGGCAACCCCAGGAGTCCTATGTTACCTACGTGACCCACATGGCTTTGTACGGGATATGCTGGGTGGTGGGCTAAGGGGCACGGACTTACCAACGCCTGCTGGACCTCATCTTTCAGGAGCAGCTCATGCAGCAGTGCCCGCCGGCGGTGAGGGCTTGGGTGTACGACAAGAAGCCCAAAACTTACCAGGAGGCGGCGAAGCTTGCAGATGACTATGTGGCCAGCCGAGCCCTGATGTCCGCCAAAGCAGTAGCCAAGGCGGCGGTGGCGGCAGCATCAGCCAAAAAGTCTGCCAATACCCCCCAATGGACTCAGAGGCCGCCTGCGGGCAGCAGTCCACCGAAGGCGGGAGAGCTCCGGCACGAGCGCCGGTGCTACAACTGCAACTGCCCTGGTCACATCAGACCAGATTGCCCGGAACCCCTGCGTTCTGGCGGACCCCATCAGGGGCAACGCACCCCAGCTGCAAAGCCGGTAGCCCGCGTGCGGGTGGCTTCCACCAAGGCGACCGAGCCGGTCATGGAACCAACTCCCAGCAAGAAGTCCCATGCCACACCTGTCCCGGTTTCATCGGTGCCTACAGCCAGGAGCGGAGGACATCTCAGCGTGGACCTACAGCAGATGGACGGCCGGAGCAGACATCTCACCCCGGTCACAGTCGATGACCGGCTTAGTGGAACCAGTGCTTCGTTTTTTTCTCTCTCTGCTCCTGTTCATTCATCTCAACGGAGGCACGGTATACCCCAGGAACAGTGACATACCAGGCTCTACAATTGCGTGAGTAATACTCTCTAGTGAGCCTTTTTCACTCTCCTTTTCCTAAGTGGCTGCAAGGAATTTGTTTGTTGCCCCATGTTATTCCCATGATGCTGTACTAACGCTGGACACCGGCAGGTGTATACTGTCCTTACCTCATTGCATGTGGGACTTTATTTTCCAGTTACACATCTAATAGGTACATGCGTGTAACTTTATAACCCAGCCTTATTTTTGCTTTCTCTGGAGGGGTAATCCGCTATATATTCATAGAAACCACCAATGTCTGCTGAGATTTTTGTTTAGAGCACAATGCAACTTATTTTCTCTAGGGAGGCAGTGAAGGCAGACCATACCCTGGCCGGCGTGAGACTTCGGGTGTCCGAATCTCAGGCAGGGGAGGGCACTGAGCACTGCCTATGGTATAAGGGACTCCTGTATAGAGAAGAAGGGAACCCGGGGATAGAGGAGGGATTGACTGGTAAACGACAGCTAGTAGTGCCCCAGGGGTACCGACAGCAATTGTTACGGGTAGCTCACTCTATTCCGTTAGCGGGACATCAGGGGGTCAACAGAACGCGAGCCCGGTTATTACAGCGTTACTACTGGCCGGGGGCATCCCGGGATGTGGACAATTTCTGCCGCTCTTGTGATGCCTGCCAGCGAGTGGGTAAGGCGGGCGACCGTGTGAAGGCACCCCTGAAACCCCTACCGATAATAGGGGAACCCTTCCAGAAAGTAGCGATGGATCTTGTAGGACCCCTTATGATTCCTAGCAGGTCAGGAAAACGCTACATCCTCACGGTGGTGGATTTTGCCACCCAGTACCCTGAGGCGGTAGCGCTTGGCACCATAGATGCCAAGACAGTGGCAGCAGCTTTGCTGAACATATTTTCTAGGGTAGGTTTCCCTAGTGAGATCCTAACCGATCAGGGGTCGCAGTTCATGAGTGAACTGTTACATTGTATCTGGGATGCCTGCGGTGTACAGCACCGGCGCACTACCCCTTACCATCCCCAGACAAACGGATTATGTGAGAGGTTTAACGGTGCCCTGAAGCAGATGCTTCGGACCTTTATAGAGGCGGAGGGGAAAGACTGGGAGATTCATTTACAGCACTTGCTGTTTGTATACCGAGAGGTACCGCAGGAATCTACAGGCTTCTCCCCCTTCGAGCTACTATATGGCCGCAGGGTACGTGGACCTCTGGACCTATTGCGTGAGGGATGGGAAGGGGAGGCTACTGCTACTGATGCTTCAGTGATCCAGTATGTAGTAGATCTCCGAGACCGGTTAGAGATGCTCATGGGGGTGGCCCAGGACCACCTCAGGGCCGCTCAGACCAATGATATGACCGGCATGCCCGTAGCAGGGAATTCATCCCAGGACAGCAGGTGCTTGTTCTCAAACCCACTCGGGAGAACAAGTTGATGGCTGCCTGGTCGGGGCCGTACCCGGTCATCCGAAAGGTGAATGAGTGCAACTATGTTGCACAGGTAGAGCCTGAGAGGCATAAGACATATCACGTCAATATGCTGAAAGAATACAGAGCACCGAGTATGGGAGCAGTAATGGCCATTTGTAGCCCACTGCTGGAGGATCCGGCGAGCAATGCTCTGCCGGATCTCCTAGGGGAGGCAAAGCAAGGAAACACTGTGGAACAGGTGGAGATAGGGGCACAGTTGAGTGCTAGGCAGAAGGAAGAAGCCAGGGACATGCTAGCTGAGTTTAGCGCCCTCTTCACTGACATGCCAGGGACCACACATCTCACAAAACACCCAGTGCACACAGGGGACCTGCAGCCTCTGCATAAGCACGCTTACAGAGTGTCAGCAGAGGTCAAGACCAGTATGGAAAGGGAGATAGAGGAGATGCTGACCCTAGGGGTAATTACTCCATCCCAGGGTCCTTGGGCAAGCCCGGTAGTTCTAGTCCCTAAGAAGGACAAGACCACCCGGTTTTGTGTGGACTACCGCTTGCTCAACGCTGGGACGGTGTCAGATGCCTACCCCATGCCCCGCATGGATGAGTTACTGGACGAACTCACGGGGGCAAAGTATCTGACCACTATGGATTTGAGCAAAGGCTATTGGCAAATCCCACTGACCCTGGAGGCTAGGGAGAAGTCAGCATTCATCACTCCAAGTGGCGTCTATGAGTTTTTGGTGATGCCATTTGGGATGAAGAATGCCCCGGCTACCTTCCAATGCCTGGTCAATAGGTTACTGGAAAGGATGCAGAGCTATGCCAGGGCTTACTTAGATGACATTGCTATCTTCAGTAATTCCTGGGACTCCCACTTAGGACATGTAGCTGCGGTGCTGGATAGGATCAGGGAGGCTGGGCTTACCTTGAAACCCACTAAGTGTATGGTAGGGATGGCAGAAGTCCTGTACTTAGGGCACAGGGTGTGTGTGGAGGGCACCTCAAACCAGAGCCAGCCAAGGTAGAAGCCATAGTTCAGTGGCCTGTTCCAAAAACCAAGAAACAGGTCATGGCATTTTTGGGCACCGCAGGGTACTATAGGAAGTTTGTCCCACAGTACAGCGCCGTGGCAAAACCCCTGACTGATTTGACTAAGAAGCAACTGCCTGTGCTTATCACCTGGACTCCTGCCTGTGAAACTGCTTTCCAGGCACTGAAAACTGCGCTTGCTGGGGCCTCCATACTGGCTGCCCCGGATTATACCAAACATTTCCTTATACAGAGTGATGCCTCAGACTATGGCATTGGGGCTGTGTTGAGCCAGGTGGGGGACGACGGCAAAGAGCACCCTGTGGTGTACCTCAGCCGAAAACTACCCCAGAGAGGTGGCCAATGCCATCATTGAGAAAGAGTGCTTGGCCATTGTGTGGGCACTCAAAAAACGCCAGCCCTATGTGTATGGAAGGGCTTTCATGGTCCTCACAGACCACAACCCCCTGAGTTGGCTCCAGAGGGCATCAGGGGAGAATGCCAAATTGCTAAGGTGGAGCTTGGCCTTGCAGGAATTTGAGTTTACTATTCAGCACAAAAAGGGTAGTGAAAACAGCAATGCTGATGGACTTTCACGTCAGGACTATCCCTCTGAGACTGAGTTCGTTAAGGGTGCCAGCAGTGCCCCACTCCCTGTTAGGGCCAGTGGGCCACAGGTCACCCATTAAGAAGGGGAGGTGGAGAGGGGGATTGGCCCGGTATTAAAGGGGTTGCACCCCATATGGCCACCCCCTGACCTCACCAGGGAGACAGGGGGTTAACTGGACTGCGGTCCAGGAATGTGGTTTACACCTTGCCATGTCATGAAAATGTATGTTCCCCTTTTCCCATGTTTCATTATAATGTCAGTGTCTGCACCACACACACACACTGGGATCCATCCGGGAGGGCAAGGGTTAATAGTGGTATAATGATTATAGCCCATTGTTTAATTTTCCTGCCTTTTCAGGCACCATTTTGCAGGGTCCCATAGGCCGCCATTGGAGCTCCATTCATTTCAATGGCGGATCTAGCTGTTTTGGACCTGTTTCCCTCAAAGACCAGCAGATGGCGTCCGAGAAGAGGAGCGGCGGTTTCCCATTGTAAGTCAATGGGCTCATTGACTTCAATGGAGATTCCTCAATGGCGCTTTCCAGGAACGAGTTGGCCGCCATCCAAACTGCGAAACCGCAAAGCGGATACATTGTCTGAAAGAGAGCTTTCATCACTGATTTAGTCAAGGTCAACGAATCTTAGGTTCTAGGGCACCCAGAAATAAAATTCTTTTTGCCCCTAGTTCCTAGGCCTCCCCTCACTCGACCACCACCGGGTCCCAGAATCCAGAACCACCGGAAAGGGTCGTGCTGGCAGAGCGGGTCGCGCCATAGGTTCCAATGGCGGCGGCAGAAGCAGCACGAGAAAACGGCTAAGTCTGAAACCCTACAAATCATAGCCCATATCTACGTTTCTGGAGGGTCCAGAGGGCCATGGTTTGGGGTGCCTGTAGTCACTGCTCCGGCATGGCTGCAAAAGCATTCCTGACCCTCTCTGACCAACCCGACGGAGTATGGACCACCATAAAGGTTCGGGAGTTTTTCCCATAGACTTCAATGGCGGCCGGTTCCCATTGACTGGCTATGGCGGAGAAACCCCATAGGCTTCAACGGCGGCGATGCCCCGTTGAAAGTCTATGGTGGCAGACTCCCATAGCCGCCAGTGGTAGCGGATTACCGTTGAAAGTCTATGGTGGCGAAGCCCGTTGTTTTCAATGGGGATTTAGTGAAAAACTGAGATTTATTTTACAGCTAAGAATTTTGTGTTAAAGTAGGAAACGGTTTAAGTGGTATTTGTGTATCTCCGGTTCTGAAGGTCGCAGCAGTCTGAAACTTGGACCCTATAGTGTCCCAGTTCCAGTAGTAAGGTCTGGGAAGTTTGGACCCGCTGGACCTAACGGAACCGGATATTTTAATATGTGTGTGTTTTAACTTTAATACTGATTTCCAAAGCGGGGATAAAAACCTGTGAAGATTCCTTCACACAAAGGAATGCAAATGGTCAGGGGAGCGACCCAAAGTCTAGGAACCAAGTACTGATCACAAGACTCCGCCACTCTAACTGTTTACATGAGGGCGGAGAAGCATCAAACTAGAGTGGTTTGTAAGTGTTATATCTTACACTTACAAACAATGAAGATTCTGCCAGATACTTCATCAGGTAGACTGGCCGGCTCCCCTGATTAGATGTGGGGCTACAGAAATGAGACCCTCAGAGTCCCAGTACGCATGGGCTAACTAGCTGGGGGGCATGGGTTAAACTATGTTCCCACGTTAGGGATTAGATACAGGTAATTGTTCCCCAATAGTCTGTATTAAATGTTAAGGATAGGGTTACAAAGGTATATAAACTGTGGTCAACCCTACAGTCCTGTTGTTCTTCTGATTTCATCTTGAATGTCACCGGATTGCTGGAGAATTGCTATCTGATGTTTCTTCATCCCCCAACCCTGAGTAAGTGTTACCTTCTTGCCTGTTAATTGTACTATATTGCTGTGTTCACCTATTTAAGGAATAAATATATTTTATTATATCTAAGCCTCGTTCAGTTCAACCCAGATATTTGGTGTTTATTATAACTTGTCATAAGTTACCGTGACAAGCGCTAACTCACTTCTTGAACCCTGACTACGGCTGGAAGGCAAAGCCCCTTTATCAAGAACCATGTTACACATTATTGTGCTAGGCAAGTAAGGTTTACCTGCTTTAGCACAGTCTCTCTCTCTCCTCTTGGGTTCGGGGAAAAGAGTCCATCTGTGCTTTTGTGGCTTTGTTTAGTGCGTGTAGCCCTATAATTCTGGTCTCTGCGATAGGTGCATCTTTGTTTTTGTTGCTCAGGTTGTTTGCAAGACTGTATGCAGGCAAAAATCACAAAAAAAATTCACAGGCAATCTCCGGGGCCCCTTTTAACTTCAGGGGCCACCTCTCATCCCCACTTCTGACACCATATGTAAGAGACGTATGCAGAGGTACGCAATAGAGACTGGTTTTAAGATGAAATTAAATAAGGCTTTTATTGTGCCTGCTTCTTTACAAAACAAAGAAAACACATCAACGTATGCAAATAAGGGGTCAAACAACGTTTCTGTTCCACTTGGGAGTATTTTCTAGTTAAACATTGCAGTCCACAACTCCTTTAGATAGCATGTTTTCCAGCCCCAAAACAATATTTTTGATATGTGCAGATATACAACAGTCTAGAAAGTAAAGTCTTATCTGTCTCTCTCTGGTAGCTTGTGGTGACCTTTCTGCTCTCTGTGTAGCCTTTTTGTCCTAGAGGCACCTGCACTTTCAGGTTTTAGAAAGCATGTCTTGTTGTCTGGCTGTCAGTCTACAGCTGCCAAGACCTCTCTGTCCCTTCCTGTTTCAGCCACGTGAGTGCTCAGGATCTCCCCTTCCTGTTCTCAGGAGGAGCCATTTCTCTAACAACCTCCAATCCAAAAGTGCTGGTCAATTACCAGCACACTGCTGGATTAGAGGCAAGTTTTCTGAACAGGGATAACCCCTGTTACACCCCCCTAATGTGTCAATCACATACATGTGTCCTAGATGGCCGCGGGGGGGTGGGTTTGGGAGAGACTTCTGTGTTTCTGCCGCTGGGCCCCTCCTCTGCCTCCGGGCCCTTCCTCTGCCGCCAGGCCCTTCCTCTGCCACCGGGCCCCTCCTCTGCCGCCGGCCCGTCTCTGCTGCCATGTCCCGGTCCTCTGCCCGCCTCTGCCGCGGACCCTCCTCTGCTGCCAGGGCATTCCTCTGCCGCCGGGCCCCTCCTCTGCTGCCATGGGCCTTCCGCTCCTGGCCCCGCCGCGGCCCATCTCTGCTCTCCGCAGAGCCCCTCTCTCTGCTCTGGTGGCCCCCCGTGCCTCCTCCCCTGGGTCCGCCGGGCCCCTCCTCTGCCGCCGGGCCCCATCTCTGCCGCAGAGCCCCTCCTCTGCCGCCGGGCCCCTCCTCTGCCGCAGAGCCCCTCCTCTGCCGCCGGGCCCCTCCTCTGCTGCCAAGGCCCTCCTCTGCCGCCGGGCCCCATCTCTGTCGCAGAGCCCCTCCTCTGCCGCCGGGCCTACAGGTTCTGAGGGGCCACTTCCCCTCCTCCCCGATCAACAAACCACCCACATAACCACTGCCCCACTGCTCAACAACCCTTCCGCCCCCTTGCTCAGCAACCCCCGGGCCCAGGACAAGACTCGGCCTTGTACGGGGCACGTTATTGGCAGTCCTGCCATGTCCTGGGAGTCACCGTTGGTCTCTGGTTTTACAGATAACATTTCCTTGTTCGTTCGCTGCGAACTGTAACTTCAAGATAGAAATAGTGACGCGAAAGAAGAAGTTAACCCAGGGGCGGCCAACGCCAGTCCTCAAGGGCCACCAACAGGTCACGTTTTCAGGATATCCCTGCTTCAGCACAGGTGGCTCAATCAGTGGCTCATTCGTTGGTCAATGCCAGTCCTCAAGGGCCACCAACAGGTCAGGTTTTCAGGATATCCCTGCCTCAGTACGAGTGGCTCAATCAGTGGCTCAGTCTTCGACTATTCCTCTCTTCCTCTCTCCCCCAACCCCACTCTCTCCCTTTATCCTTCTCTTCCTCTCTCCTCCCCTCTTCTCCACCCCCCCTTTCCCTCTCCCTATTCCTCCGTCTCAGTATCTCCCTCCCTCTCCATCTCGCTTTCTCCATCCTTCCCCTCTTTCCCTCTGTCTCTCTCCCCCACGTTTCCTCTCCGTCCCTCCCTCTCTCTACCCCTCTTTCTCTCCCTCTCTCCTTCTCCCTCTCCTTCCTCCAATTTTCTCCCTGCCTCTCTTCTCCTTCTCCCCTTCTCTTGCCTCTCTTACCCCCCTCCCCCCCTCATCTTCCTTCTCCCTCATGCCGTCCTCACTCCTCTCTTGTCCTACCCCCCACAACTCTAATTCTCTCTCTCTTTCACTTGTCCTTCCTGTAGGGATCATCATTCAACGTGGATTCAAGCTATCAAACAACGCGAACTCAGAACAGCCGAGATCCGAAGTCACGCAGTGACCCCTTCTATACAGGGGAAAGCTCATAGCAAGAGTGAGTGGGGGAGGATGGCGAGGGGAGAGCGAGAGGGAGAGGTGTGATATAGGGGAGAAGCGAGAGAGGGGTCACCTATTTGTGCGTCTTTCTTTTTTTGCTATCTCTCCTTCAATCTCGTTGTTCTTTATCTTTCATCTATTTCTATCTCTCCTAGAATTTATGTGCTACTGTGCGCTCTAATTTTAGAGATCATTTTCTTCTATTTTTCTTTTTCTTTCTATTCGCTTTCGCGTATCTCTCTTCTCGGTTCTCGCTCCTCTTTTTTTTCGATTCTCCTCCTTGTTCTTCACTATCCGGTCTCTTTTTCTCGCTCGCTCGCATTTACTCTTTCGCGTTATGTGTTCTCTCTCTCTATTTTTTCCCGCTTCTCTCGTGGGACCTCTAATGGGTTGGAGATTTGTTATTGGGAGTATGAGATATTGGGATGTTATAGGAAATTGAAGAAATATGATCGTTAGCACTGATGAATGGTAAAAATATGGTAACTAAGTTATTGAGATTTTATATCTTCAGGGATTGCTATTGTTATTAGGGAGAGAGATATTTTATCAAGATTGTTAGATATAAGCTTTAGTTCATACGTGTCCTACCTGTCTTCAAGCGTTGGTCTAGATTTGTTATCCTAGTGATTTTCAGAAATCTGATCCTTAGATAGCCATCTGCTTGGATCCGATCCCCACTAAATTTCTTGCTCTTTTTATAACGATGATGCAGGTAATATACTTAAGCTTTTAACCATATTACTTTAACCATGCACTCCCCCCACTCTGCTTTCATTACACCCCCCCCCTTACCTTTTCCCACCTCCTCTCCTACCCTCTTCTCCACCTCCTCCTCCTCTCCCACCTCCCTCCCCCCCCCCATTGTTCATCCCCCCCCTCTCATCGCCCACCTATATGTTGAAGTCCCCTGGTGGATGAGAAAGTAGGGACCTGAGTACCAGTGAGAAGTCTCTGCTCTTCTTCAGAGATTCCTGATAACATGGACCCACGAAGCTGCATAACCGAAGCCAAGTTCCATGGTGGCGCCCAACATGTGTAGAGTGGCAGAGGAGGTGGTTGAATGGCTGCTAGCTGGTGCAGGGTTTTAGTGGTGTAAGGCCTTGGGTTATGATGTGGTGCTTAGTGGCTTTATATTGGGGGGTCGGGGAACAGGACGGCTGTGGTTTTTACTTTCGTCTTCCTTTTCCTTTTTGCTCCGTTTCTCTTCATTTTTTCCTCCCTGCTTCTCGGGTCTCTCCGCTTCTTTCGTCCTCGTTCTCTTTTTCTTTCGCTTTTTTCCTTTTTCTTTTCCTCTTCTTCTTGTTCCTTGGTTGCTCTTCCTTTTCTCATCCTTTTTTTCTTTTTGCCCCCATTCCTTTTGTCTTCCTTTGTTTGCCTTGTCGCTCTCCTTTTCTGTTCCTTATTTTCTTCCTCTCTTCTTTTTCCTCGGTTTTCCTTTTTCCTCTTCTTGCGTCTTCCTCTTTTCTCTTGTCTCTCAGGTTTTTGAGTGGAGAGGAAGGTTTGTAATTGGGGAGACACAGTGGCAGGGCAGGAGGAGTAGGGGGAGGGCAGGGGGGGGGGTGTGGTGTAGGTAAGGGGGGGGGAGTTGGGTGAGGGGGGAATGGGGGGCAGTGGTGAGAGGGGAAGCTAGGGAAGTGTAAATTTGGTCTTATTTTTCTCTCTCCCCCATCCGCTGTTTTCTTCGTTTTTCTTTCGCCGACAAGAGAGGAGCTTTTATGACCTCTCCTTCCTTACCCATGTGACGGTGTCCTGCCTCCTCCTCTTCGGACCCCTAGATTTATATAAGGTTACTAAATAGTCCCATTATTAGTCCTCTTTTATAAAACCCTCTCTTCCCCTCTTTTGTCCCTATTAATTCCTCCCCCTCCCCCCCCGGACCGCCCCCCCCCCCCACCCGGCCGCCTGCCGTGCTCTCCCCCCCGCTTTTCTTTTCCGTGCGCTCCTCTCGATCTTTCTCTCCCCGTTCCTCCCGGCCTCAATTCCCTCTTTCCTGTTTGTTTCTCCCGAGCCACCCCCCCCCCCGTAGTCCCCCCTTTTTCCTATCTTTCCCCCCTTCCCCTTACGTCCTTCCCTCATTAACCAATCATTCCTTCGCGTAGCCTACCTAAGCCTGTTACTTCTTTGGAATTCCTTTCCCCTGTTCCCCTCTACGCCTTTTTACCTTTTTCTCTTCCCCCCCCACACAAGGTTGTTGTCTCAGTATCCCCCCACTCTCCTACCGCGTCCTGGAATCCCTCACCCACTTTCCCCTATTTTCGCCAATCCCATCTTAATCACACGCCCGTCTACCCGTCCCCCCCCTTCATCTCCCATCAGTACCGCATCGTATTCATTCCGCCTCCTGTGTTAGCCCCCTGTGGATGTCTTCGTTCGTTACAGACCGGCTCATACCAACTCGTCTTTTACCACCATACCTACCACCCGCGAAAATCTTCTTCTTCCCCTCCTACCCCTCTCTTCTTCCCCTACCTACGCCCGGCCCTCATCTCTATCCCTAATACATCGCGCTTCTGAACCTAATACATCGCGCGACCTAATACATCGCTTGACCCTATACATCGCGCTGGACCCTACTACATCGCGCTGGGACCCTATACATACATCGCGCTGGACCACCCTATTCATAATGCTGACCCTTTAGATCGGCCGGCTGACCTAATTACATCGTGCTTACCCTAATACACATCGCGCTGATCCTAAATACAATCGCCTGACCCTAATTTACAATACATCGCTCTGACCCTATCCATCGCGCCTTGACCCTATACTCTCGCTGACCCCTAAAATCCGCTGAACCCTAATACAAACACCGCGCTGGACCCTAAACATCGCGCTTACCCTAATACCAGATCTCTCTACCCTAATACAACATCGGCTGACACTAATACATCGCGCTGGACCCTAATACACGCCTCTGACCCTAATACACTCGCCTGACCCTAATAACCTCGCGCCTTACCTATACAAACTCCGCGCTGACCCTAATACATCGAGTTGAACCTAATAACATAGCGCTGACCTTATAACTCAACGCGCTTACCCTTAAATCCAACAACGCTCTGAGGACCTGATAACTCGCACTAAACCCTGATACATCGCGCTGACCCTAATCAATCGCTCGTTACCCTAATACAGTCGCGCTGAACCCTAATAATCACGCTGACCCTACGACATTAACAAAACTCGGCTGACCTAATACAATACAAACACGCGCGGACCCTATTCCATCGCGCTGACCCTAATACAAAACACTCGCGCTGACCCTAATACATCGCGCTGACCCTAATCACTCGCGCAAACACCTGATACAAATCGCGCTGACCCTAAACATATCGCTGACTAATACATCACTCGCTGACCCTTATACATCGCGCTGACCCTTTACAACAAATCGCACTAACCTGATCCATACAAACAAACCTCGCTCTGACCCAAATACATCAGCGCTGCCCCCTACTACCTCGCGGGGCTGACCTAATACAACAAAATCGCGCGACCCTAGTCCGCTCTGACCCTCATCAAACATCGCGGCGCTTACCCTAATACATCCGCTCTGACCCTAAAACATCGCGCTGACCCAATACCTCACGCTTACCCTAAATACTTCAACGCTGACCCTAATACATACTCGCTTACCCTATACAACTCCCCTCCGCTCCTCCCCTCACCCTAATACATCGCTCTGACCCTACTCATAATCTGACCCTTATACAGATCTCGCGCTACCCTAATACATCTCGCCTGAGCCCTATACACATCGGCTGATCCTACTACAATTCAAAATCGCGCTGTACCCTATACAGATCGCTCTGACCCTCATACATACAGCCCATTCGTGCTGTTAACCCTAATACAATCGCGCTGACCATAATTTTGACGGATCGCGCTTACCCTACTACATCACGCTGGACCCTAATACGTCAAATCACGCTGACCCTAATCCTGCGCTGACCCTAATCCAATCGCGTGACTCCCAATACATTGCGCTGACCTTAATACAGCAACGCGCTGGACCCTGAACATCGCGCGACCCTGATACACTCGCAGCTGACCCTGATCCTCGCGCTGACCCTAAACAAAAATCGCGCTGTAACCTTAATACCATATATTCTTCTCCTTCTCCCCTTCTCTTGCCTCTCTTACCCCCCTCCCCCCCATCTTCTCCCTCATCTCTCTCACTCTCTCTTTCCTACCCCCCACACTCTAATTCTCTCTCTTTATGTCTCTCAGGGAATCAAATATATTCGACGGTGATCAAGCTATCAAACAACGCGAACGCGAACATGCCGAGAATCAGAAAAGTCTACGGCAGTGACCCCTTCTTATACACAGGGGAAAGACTCATAGCAAAGAGTGAGTGGGGGGGAGGCAGAGAGGGGAGAGCGAGAGAGGGGAGAGTGAGAGAGGGGAGAGCGAGAGAGGGGGCAAATAGTGGGGAGGAGGGAGTGGGGGGAGAGCGAGAAGGAAGAGAGAGGGGGAGGGAGAGTGAGAGAGGGGAGATATCGAGAGAGAAGGGGAGGGAGAAGGGGAGAGAGAAGGGGAGAGAGAAGGGGATGAGGGGGGAGGGTGAGGGAGAGGAGAGTGAGAGAGAGCGAGAGGAGAGGGGAGAGCGAGAGAGTGGTGAGAGTAGAAGAATGGGGAGGGCAAGAGAGGGGAGAGTGGGGAGCGCGAGAGAGCGGGGAGAGGGTAGAGTGGGGAGAGCGAGAGAGGGTAAAGAGTTAGAGAGGGGAAGAGAGGGGGGGAGAGTGGGAGTGGGGAGGAGGAGAGATTGGGAGGGGATAGAAGGAAGGAAAGAGGATAGGGAGCAAGGGAGGAATGGAGAAAAATAGTGGGAAAGAGTGAGGGAGAGTGGGAGAGAGGAAGGGAGGGCGGAATTGTTAGGAGGGAGAGAGAGATGGGAGAAAGGAGGGTGAGAGAGATAAAGAGGTATGGGGCATAAGAGGGTTAAGAAAGGGATTAAAGAGTGGGTAGAGAGTGGGTAGAGAGGGAGTGGAGAAAAGAAGGATAAGGAGAGAGAAAGATGAGGGGAGCAGAGAAAAAAGAAAGGGAGGGAGAGGGGTATACAGAGGAATGGGAGGGTAGATTAATGAAAGCGTTTTACCATGCAATAACCCCCCTCCTCTTCCATTACACCCTCCCCTTACCTTTCCCCCTCCTCTCCTACCCTCTTCTCCCTCCTCCTCCCTCTCCCACCTTCCCTCCCCCCCCCCCATTGTTCACCCCCCCCCTCTTAGACCCACACTATGTGAAGTCCCTGGTGGTGGAGAAAGAGGACCGAGACCAGGAGAAGATTCTGCTCTTCTTCAGAGAAGATAACATGGACCCCGAAGCTGCCAGAACCGAGCCAAGAGTATCCATGGTGGCCCAAATGTGTAAGGTGAGGAGAGGAGGGGGGTGAATGGATGAGAGCGGGGGAAGGGGGTGAGTGGGGAGAGGAGGGGGGAGGATGGGGTAGAGTAGGGAGAGGAGGGGGGCGGAGGGAAGGCTGTGAGTGGGGAGAGGAGGGGAGGGAAGGGGGCAGTGGGGAGAGGGGAGAGGAGGGGGAAGAGGAGGAGAGGGGATAGGCAGATGAGGGAGGGAAGAGGGAGAGTGGGAGGGAGGAGGGGGGGAAGGGGTGAGTGGGAAGAGGAGGAAGGGGGAAGGCTGACCTTAATTACATACACGCGCTGACCTTATACATCGCAGCGGACCATGATACATCGCACTAACCCCGTATACATCGCGCTGACCACAACATCGCGCTGACCCTATCACTCTATCGCGCTGACCCTAATACAATCGCGCTATGACCTACAATAAATCGCCGCTGACCCTAACACATCGCGCTGACCCTAATACATCGCGCTGACCCTAATACATCGCCTGCTGACCCTAATACATCACGCTGACCCTTATAATCACGCTGACCCTAATACCATCGCGCTGCCCAAAGACAGCGCTTCCCTAAACATCGCGCTTACCCACTACATAATCGGACCTTATACAATCGCGCGCTGACCCTAATACATCGCGCTGACCCTAATACATCGCGCTGATACTAATATCGCGCTGACCCTAATACATCGCGCTACCTATAACATCTGCTGACCCTAATACATCGCGCTGACCCCTAATACATCGCGCTGACCCTAATACATCACGATGACCCTAATACATCCGCTGACCCTAATACATCGCGCTGACCCCTAATAATCGCCGATGACCCAATACATTGCGCTGAACCTTAATACAATCACGCGCTGACCCTGATACATCGCGCTGACATGATAATCGCGCTGCCCTGATAAATCGCTGCTGACCCTAATACCATCGCGCTGACCTTAATACCATCGCGCTGACCTGATACATCGCGCGGACCCCTAATTAAATCA
>WSYH01005340.1:15998-36895 GCA_036426205.1 Ascaphus truei
CGCTGACCCTAATACATCGCGCTGACCCTGATACATCGCGCTGACCCTGATACATCGCGCTGACCCTGATACATCGCGCTGACCCTGATACATCGCGCTGACCCTGATACATCGCGCTGACCCTGATACATCGCGCTGACCCTGATACATCGCACTGACCCTGATACACCGCACTGACCCTAATACATCGTACTGACCCTGATACATAGTGCTGACCTTAATACATCGTGCTGACCCTAATACATCACGCTGACCCTAATACATCACGCTGACCCTGATACACCGCACTGACCCTAATACATCGCGCTGACCCTAATACATCACGCTGCCACTAATACATCTCCCTCACTCTAATACATCGCGCTGACCCTAATATGTCTCTCACCCCAATACATCGCGCTGACCCTAATATGTCTCACTCACCCCAATACATCGCGCTGACCCTAATATGTCTCACTCACCCCAATACATCGCGCTGACCCTAATATGTCTCACTCACACCAATACATTGCGCTGACCCTAATACTTCGCACTGACCCTAATACATCTCGTTGACCCCAATACATAGTTACATAGTAGATGAGGTTGAAAAAAGACATGTGTCCATCAAGTTCAACCTATGCCAAATTTAGACAACAGATACTTTATCCTATATGTATACTTACTTATTGATCCAGAGGAAGGCAAACAAAAAACCCCAGTGTTATATCATCCAATGATATCTCATAGGGGGAAAATAAATTCCTTCCTGACTCCAAGAATTGGCAATCAGATTACTCCCTGGATCAATATCCTTCCCATGTTTACTTATTTGGTATATCCCTGTATACCTTTCCTTTCTAACAAGATGTCCAACCTTTTTTTTTTAACAAATCTATTATATCTGCCATCACAGTCTCCAGGGGTAATGAATTCCACATTTTAACTGCCCTTACTGTACAGAACCCTTTCCTTTGTTGCTGGTGAAATCTCCTTTCCTCCAACCTTAAGGGATGGCCCCGAGTCCTTTGTACTGCCCGTGGGATGAATAGTTCTTTTGAAACCTCCTTGTATTGTCCCTGAATATATTTGTATATAGTTATCATATCCCCTCTTAGACGCCTCTTTTCTAATGTAAATAAATCTAATTTAGCTAGCCTCTCCTCATAAGTTAGAATGTCCACCCCCTTTATTAATTTGGTGGCTCTTCTCTGCTCTCTCTCTAGTTCCATAACGTCTTTTCTTAGGATGGGCGCCCAAAATTGTACTCCATATTCAAGGTGTGGTCTTACTAATGCTTTGTAAAGGGGCATAATTATGTTTACTTCCCTTCCATCCATTGCCCGTTTAATGCAAGATAAGATCTTGTTTGCCTTTGCAGCTACTGCATGACTTTGGGCACTATTGCTAAGCCTGCTGCCTACAAGCACTCCTAAATCCTTCTCCATCAAGGATTCCCCCAATGTATCCCCATTTAATTTGTATGTCGCTGTGATGGTGAGGAGGTAACCAGGCTCACAATAAAGGTTAAAGCCCGTTTGGTTACCTCTGATCCATGTATTGGGGTTCCAGAGTGTCAGCTCTTGAGCCCAGGGTTTGTACATGCGTAACCTGTAATGTGCGGTAATAATAAAATATTTGATGTGTTTTTACCTTTCCAGGAGTGCCAGCAAGCAGAGATTGCTGTGGAATGAGTTTCGGGGGGGGGGGGGGGGGGTTGTCTTTGCGGAGAAAGTGTTGTCAGATTGTGCCTAGGTAGCTGGGATCCAGAGTTGCTGGATACCCCAAAAATGTACCCGGGAAACATGAGTGAGTTCTATATATATGTAGGCACATTGTCCCGGCAATACCTCTCCTTGAAAACACTTTTGCGACTCACCACTAGGGGTTCCCTGCTTCAGCACAGCCGAGAAAGGTAAAAAGGACATAGGGTGTGAGGTGTCCCGGAGTCAAGGGGTCCCTAGGATAATTTGGATGCCCAGTAAATGCCCAGGTCACCCAGAACCGGTATAGAGGTTTTGAGGTGCTCCAACCTTACATTTAAGGTTGTGTGGGGATTCTTAGAATCCATACTAAGTCTATGCAATAGTGTGCGGGGAATAAGGCTAGTGAAAAATTAGGTGCAGCTTTTTATTCTACTTCCTATACCAGAAAGACTTAGGTTTTTAAAATGTATATTTTATTAACAAAGTATGTTAAGTATATATATGCTTTGTGCACAGTAAATGAGCTGGGACTTTAAGAACCAATGTTCTGACAGGCCAATGGGGCTACCAACTTCGTGACTGTATGTCTGACAGGACACTGGAGATGAAAGCCACAGAGGATGTCTGAGGTGTCAAGACCATTTGGGCTGGAGGGAAGAGCTCAAGTACCCACGTCCTGGGATCAATGGAAGTTCTCTGAATTTCCATTTGCCCCAACAGACTTGTAGGAGCCCAACCCAGCGTGTGACTTCTGAATAGCAAGTGGCTGAGGTGGCAACCTTGCACATGCCCTTGGCAGATTCAGCATCCTTGTGACGATCGATAGGATTTGGCCCGGGATTAAAGGGGTTACACCCCAATTGGCCACCCTCTACCCTCACCTGGGAAGGAAGGGGTTAACTGGACTGAGGTCCAGTAATGTGTTTTTACCTCGCTTCAATATCCAAATGCTTATTCCCCTGTAAAAAATGTATTGTTTCTGGGCCCGTGTCTGCACCACACACACTGGGGCTTAAAGGGTTAATAAGCTACAGTTTAAGAAAATACAACTGTGGGGTGTCTTTTCAGAAAATCTGGACTTCAAAAGGCTTGATTGAAGTTGAATGTGAAAAGCAGAAGGGTTTTTAGTGTACAGTATGTTAATACCTGTTTGCAGGAAGCTAGAGTGGGTTGTGAGCGTTATAACTCACACTTACAAACGCCTCTGCTTCAAGAGGTCTGGGGCATTGAGTGTGTAATCTAAAACCAGGTGACAAATGTCCACTACCCAGGGGTCCCTGCTTCAAAGGATTTATTGATGGGGGCAAGGGGTGCGGTTCCCCAGGAGATATCAGAATGGGTGACCTTATTAAATATAAGAATATTATGAGATGTCCTTGGCTGAACATGCTAAGAGTTACATATGTGTATTCGTGGGACTGAGCCCCAACTAATGATTCTAAACACTTGATATCTAACAGATACTAAGAGCCAGATAGTAATATCTCTCTTAATTTTAGTACTACATGGTAATATTTAGTCTCATTGGGAGCGTCAGGCGTGACGGAATGTATTAATATGGCTCACATGCCAGTAAGTATTACTGAACTGAAGTTATGAAGTTATTTACAGGGTATATGGGATTTTGAGTCTGTTGTGAAAACTGCAAACTCCCTCTGTTATGATAATGAGCAGGAAGGACATCTTGCTAGAATTTACATAGCCTGGTGATCAAAGGCTAAATTGCCTAATTGTTTATGTTGGAGCCATGGACCCAAGGAACTGAATTTTTAAGTGTGATACTTCACACTAAACAATGGAAGTCCAAAAGCTGCTTCAAGAAACTTCAAAGACAGTTGCTAGCCTTTTCATCATCTAGGGTTAAGAGATGAGTTTGACATGGTATTTAAGTCAGAGTCAGCCCTTACTCAAATGTCTTCATGCAAAGTCTTCATGTCTGCATGTCTTCATGCCTGTGTCTTCATGCATGAGTCTTCATTCATGGGCTGCATGTATTGCTGTGATGCCAACTGAAATATGGAAGAAGTGGCCCATCCTGTATCCTGATGGCTTTCTTGTCATAATCTTTAAGTATGTGTCTATATTTTGCCTGTTATTTGTATAATCTGTTGTGTTCACCTTTATCAAGGAATAAATTATATTTTATCATATTTAAGTCTCGTCCCAGTTCAACCCAGTTATACATATATTATTTATATATTTTTGGTGTATTATTAATAGCCTGTCACAAAGCTCCCGTCACAGGCTTTATTAATAAAACTGGTGGCAAGCGGCGGGATTGAACTGGACCTGGATTACAGTATTCTGCGGGGTACTTTGATCCAGTGGGAACTTGATGGTAATTGCAAGTTCCTGGGACTAAAGATATTGAACACACAGTGTACAACATATAACACAAGATATGGCACCTCCTCACGGTTCCCCTACTTGTGAGAAGCATTTCCTCCAGAACCAAAGTGCCGGCCATCCGTCTGACTGGAGCCGGGCACTGAGACCGGAGGAGTGCATCAAGTCGGCGCGGGGACCAGCAGCCAGCAAGGCTGAGAGAGAGACAGCAATCGGTGAGCATGAAACCCGGCAGGCTGAGCAAAGATCCACAGCTGCAGCCGCTGTAACCATCAAACCTCCCGGAGAGCAGGGAATGGACCCAGCTCCGGGACGGCAGAGACTTGTGGAGGGAGCGGGTGGTCTCGGAGACCACGGAAGTCTTGCACCAGGAGAGGTAACGGCCGTTGCGGTGGCTCGTCCATTTTCCCTGAAAGAGCTAGCACTGGTGTGTGCGTTGGGCAAGACGTGGTTCCCGGCAAAGTGAACCCAGTTCCTGGCGTCGGTACCACACCGACCCGCTTATCCCCTCCCAGAGCCCGGCGCTCAAGCAACTCCGCTCTGGACTCCGTTGCCCCTTGCTGGAGTTAGTCCACCGGCGGCAGAGAAGCTCTGGAATGAGCCCGGCGCTCGAGCAACTCCGCTCTGGACTCCGTTGCCCCTTGCTGGGGTTAGTACACCGGTGGCGGAGAAGCTCCGGCAGGCGCTGCGGAATTGCCACCAAACGGGCCACAATAATGCCCGGTGCCCTGACCGTGCGCGGTCGGGTGAAGAAGCCGCTCAGGGCCAGCGCTCACGAGCTGCGGAAAAGATGACCCAGTTAGCGGCATCCTCTGATGGCTCCCGCCCAGCCGGGGCGACAATCCTCCTCGGGACGTCTCCTGGAGAACCTGGACGGGCTGCATCAGCAACAGCGGCGGAGAGCGGCGGCCATCCCCCGGATCCCGGCGGAGAACCGGCGGCGGCGGCGGAGAAGAAGCCGCCACTCCGGCATCCTGCCGGCGGCAATTTTATTTGGGTGGAGGGACAGGGTTTGCGGGAGGGGGTTATTTTATCAAGTTTGCATGGAGCTGTGTTCCTCCACAAAGACCTGGGACCCTTGTCCTGCACCGTTGTACCTGTACCCAACCCGAATGGTGCCGGCGGCGGACACTCCAGTCCCCCTGCAATTGGGACCAACGAAGGCGGCGGTCTCTGCGGGACCAGCAAGGTAAGCCAGACCAAGTCGCAGACTGACTCTGACTTATGTTTCCCTATGACTGTACCCTGTTGTTTCACTATACGGGTGACTGGGGAGTGGCAGGAGATAGGAGTACCAGGGGAGGGGAAGGAAGGGCAGCTTGTAGGGCAAGTGGGAACCGGGGAGGGAAGGCAGCAAGTGAGCCAGCCAGATTTCCCCATTACCCTGGCGGAGCAGCAAGGGGACTCTCAATTAAGAGCCCCACTGTTGCAGCCTTGCTATGGGCTGGAGGTATCAGGGGTTGTGGCAAAGTTAGACCACCCCCAGATTACCTGCCAGCCAGGAGCTAAGGTGGGTGCATCTGCACCAGCAACCCTGAGCTCATCCCCGGTAATGGGGAGACAGTGTCAGGGAGATGTCCTCACTCAGGTGTCCCTAGGATCCAGGCTAGGATTAGCTAGGGAGAAGCAGAGTGAGGGGAGGCTGCAGGTAGGTAGCCAGCATCAGATCCAGTGGTGAGTGAAGAAGGGCGAGTGGTGAGCCAGGGAGGAAGCAGCAGGTAGGCAGCTAGAATTTCCCATACCTGGCAGAGCCTCAGGGGTGTCCTCAGATCAGCAACCCCTGTTGCAGCCTGGCTATGGGTGGGGGTATCCAGGGCATGGCAGGCTTGTGGCCACCCCAGTTACCTGCCAGCCAAAGCTAAGGCGTTGCATCCGATCAGTGCCCTCCACATACTTGGTGAGACTGTGCGTGTCCAGTTGGAGTTCATCTTTGGGGGGTCGGACCGGGGGCAATAAGCGGTCGTTTACTGCCATAGAGATAAACTTAGAGCCGCTCCTCCGCTGTCCCTCGGTCTCCCCACGTTGTAATCAGTGCCAACCATTCAGGGGTAAACGGGCTGGTAGCGCCGCAGCCATCAGCGCCCCTCCTGTCGCACTTGTCCTGGGTGCACTTGGTCCCTCCCCGGGATTCTGCCGGCCCGGCACTGGGTTCAGTCCCTGACTCCGGGCGATGGTATAAGGGCAAGCTGAGCTGTCTCCAGAGCCTCTGGATGCTCGGCTTCATAGGCGTGATTGCGGCAACCCTGTCCTCAACCTCTGGTCTGCATTCCCAGTCCATAGTCACGGCACTTTTTATTTTAGCTGAGTTCTAGTTCTCAGGTATAGTATGCTCTCCTCTTCACTCATGGTTGGGTCGCAGCAGTGAGGTGGTGTGTACAACTTGCGTTACTTGGTGCACTACTGTGTGTTCAATATCTTTAGTCCCAGGAACTTGCAATTACCATCAAGTTCCCACTGGATCACAGTACCCCGCAGAATACTGTAATCCAGGTCCAGTTCAGTCCCGCCGCTGCCACCAGTTTTATTAATACACCTGTGACGATAGCTTCCACAGGCTTATTAATATTACACAAAAATAACTGGGTTTGAACTGAACGAGGCTTAAGATATAATAAAGTGATTTTATTCCTTAGGATAGGTGAACACATGAAATAATACAGTAACAGACAAGAAGTACACTTACTTAGGGGTTGGGGAATGAGAAGTATGATGTAGCATTTCTCTCAGCAATCAGGTAATCATTCAGGTGATATCAGGTAACCATATCAGCAAACGAAGACAAAGGATATAGGGTGGACAGCCAGTTTATAAACCTTTTGTCCCTCCATCCTTAACATTAAGTACCTGTGATTGGTTTTCAATTACCTCCAGCCAATCTTTAACGTGGGAACACATTTTAACACATGCCCCCCTGCTAGCTGGCACAGGCACAGTAGAACTCTTGGGTCTCATTTCTGTAGCCCCACATATGGAAATAGAATGCCAGCCAGTCTACCCATTTGGAGTTCTGGCAGGAAAACCTTTGTTGGAAGGTGTTAAATGGGACACTTAAAAACTGCTTTGGTTTGAGCCTTCTCCGCCCACAAATAAACAGTGAGGGTGACAAAACCCTTTGAACAATACTTAAGTCCTAGGCATTGGGTCGCCTCTAGGGCCATCTGCTATCTTGGTATGCAAAGGAATTTCCTCTGGGTCTTCTCCATACCTTGGGACACAGTATCAAACATAAAACATAAACGTATTAAAATATCCGGTTCTGTTGGGTCTAGCAGGTCCAAACTTCCCAGTTCTCATTGCCGGAACTGGGACACCACATGGTCCAAAAAGCGACTTGCTACGACCTTCAGAACCGGAGATACACAAATGCACATTAAATCATTTTTCATTTTAATACAAAAATCTCCGCTAAAAAGAAATCTCAGCTTTTCACTAAATCCCCATTGAAAACAACGGGTTTCGCCGCCATAGACTCTCAATGGCAAACCGCCGCCGTTGGCGGCTATGGGAATCCCTGCCATAGACTTTCAACGGGGCGATGCCGCCGTTGAAGTCAATGGGAGTTTTCCGCCGTAGCCGGTCAATGGGGTTTGGCCGCCATTGAAGTCTATGGGAGAAATTCCGAACTTTCAAGGGGGTCCATACTCCGTCGGGTTGGTCCAAGCGGGTCAAGGATGGTTCTGCAGCGATGCCGGAGCAGTGGCTACAGATACCCCAAACCCTGATCCGCTGGGCCCTCCAGAACCAGGAGCTATGGAATACCAAAATACAGCATTTCACACTTAGTCATTTTTCGGAGCCGTTTCTGCTGCCGCCGGCAAAGCCTATGGCGCGACCCGCTCTATCTGGTTCGACCCTTATTGGGGGTCCAGGATTCGGGGGCCCGGTTGTGGTCGAGTGGGGGGAAGCCTAGGAACTACTGCTGCGGCCGAGTTTATTCGAGCATTTGCCCGTTCTCGGCCGCAGCAGTAAACTGGCGCGCGCCGGAGGGTGCCGGGCGCGCGCCGAAGCAGCGGAAGAGCGCCCTCCGATCGGGGCGCTCTCCCTCCCGCTGCCGGGTCCGCCGGGTCCCCCGGAACCCCCTGCCGCCGTCCCCCACATCCCTCGGGGAGCCCTGGACGCGCGTGCAGGGGGCGCAGGCTCCCGATGACGCGTGACCGTGTGTCGGTGACGCGCGGCACGCCGAGGGGCAGCCACTAGCAAGCCGGGAAATCTCCCGGCTTGCGGAACTGGCCGCAGTGCAATAAACTGTGTCGGTAGTGTAGGGGCAAAAATAATTTTATTTCTAGGTGCTCTAGAACTGTTTATTCCCACGCCAATTGACGTTGAACTTGACTCAAGTGATTTTAGCTCTTTTAAAGGACATTGTATCCGCTTTGCGGTTTGCGGTCTGGACGGCAGCCAACTCGTTCTTTCAAAGTTACCTCGAGGAATCTCCATTGAAGTCAATGGGCCCATTGACTTTCAATGGGAAACCGCCGCTCCTCCTCTCGGACGCCACCTGCTGGTCTTCACAGGAAACAGGACTAAAACAGCACAATTCTCCATTGAAATACATTGAGCCCTAATGGCGGCCAATGGGGACCTGCAAAATGGTGCCTGAAAAGGCGGGAAAATTACACAAAGAGCTATAATCATTAAAGGACTATTAATCCTTGTGCTCCCGGATGGATTCTAGTGTGTGTGTGATGCAGACACTGATTAAACCAGACATTACAATGGAACAGGGGAACAGGGGAAAATACATTTACATGTTATAACAAGGGTTAAATCACAGTTCTGGACCTCAGCCCAGTTAACCCCTTGTCTCCCTGGTGAGGTCAGGGGATGGCCAAATGGGGAGCAACCCCTTTAATCCCAGGCCACCCCCTTTCTCCCTCTACAGTGACATAGCTCTTTCCCAGACTTGGTTGACAGGAAAGCGACGGTCTGTGCTGGATAGCTGGTCTCCTGTTGGTGCAGAGACATGCCAATCTCTGGGAATTGTGCAGCCTGGTCTGCAAAGGGGCCCCTTCACCATGGACTGGGTTCACCAGGCACTGGGTGGGGGGCAGAGGGAGGCAAAGGAGAATGCCCGGCGGCCACGGTGGAGCCCTGCTCCACAGGACCTGGACTTTATGATCCACTGTGGCCAGGACAATGTACTGGACAATGCCGGAGGACAATTTTCCCAGGCCAACCCCTCAGGACTTATTGAGTGCTTCAAGGGCGCCAGTGGTATCCCAGTGCCAGGGGGAGGCAGCTGGGGTACTAGGCACCCCTTGAGCAGGGGAGGTGTGACGATCGAGAGGATTTGGCCCGGGATTAAAGGGGTTACACCCCAATTGGCCACCCTCTACCCTCACCTGGGAAGGAAGGGGTTAACTGGACTGAGGTCCAGTAATGTGTTTTTACCTCGCTTCAATCTCCAAATGCTTATTCCCCTGTAAAAAATTATTGTTTCTGGGCCCGTGTCTGCACCACACACACTGGGGCTTAAGGGGTTAATAAGCTACAGTTTAAGAAAATACAACTGTGGGGTGTCTTTTCAGAAAATCTGGACTTCAAAAGGCTTGATTGAAGTTGAATGTGAAAAGCAGAAGGGTTTTTTAGTGTACAGAATGTTAATACCTGTTTGCAGGAAGCTAGAGTGGGTTGTGAGCATTATAACTCACACTTACAAACGCCTCTGCTTCAAGAGGTCTGGGGCATTGAGTGTGTAATCTAAAACCAGGTGACAAATGTCCACTACCCAGGGGTCCCTGCTTCAAAGGATTTATTGATGGGGGCAAGGGGTGCGGTTACACCAGGAGATATCAGAATGGTTGACCTTATTAAATATAAGAATATTATGAGATGTCCTTGGCTGAACGTGCTAAGAGTTACATAGGTGTATTCGTGGGACTGAGCCCCAACTAATGATTCTAAACACTTGATATCTAACAGATACTAAGAGCCAGATAGTAATATCTCTCTTAATTTTAGTACTACATGGTAATACTTGGTCTCATTGGGAGCGTCAGGCGTGACGGAATGTATTAATATGGCTCGCGTGCCAGTAAGTATTACTGAACTGAAGTTATGAAGTTATTTACAGGGTATATGGGATTTTGAGTCTGTTGTGAAAACTGCAAACTCCCTCTGTTATGATAATGAGCAGGAAGGACATCTTGCTAGAATTTACATAGCCTGGTGATCAAAGGCTAAATTGCCTAATTGTTTATGTTGGAGCCAGGGACTTCATGCCTGTGTCTTCATGCATGAGTCTTCATTCATGGGCTGCATGTATTGCTGTGATGCCAACTGAAATATGGAAGAAGTGGCCCATCCTGTATCCTGATGGCTTTCTTGTCATAATCTTTAAGTACGTGTCTATATTTTGCTTGTTATTTGTATAATCTGTTGTGTTCACCTTTATCAAGGAATAAATTATATTTTATCATATCTAAGTCTCGTCCCAGTTCAACCCAGTTATATATATATTATTTATATATTTTTGGTGTATTATTAATAGCCTGTCACAAAGCTCCCGTTACAATCCCCACTTGCCCGGCTTTACAAGACCAGCATCGCTCTGATTGGCTGGTTAGGAAACTCCCACAGCCGGATTGGCTGCAGGGTTTTGTGAATAAAACTGAGAATAAACCCCTGAGCCAATCAGATTTGTAGATTCTAAGCACCAAGTCCAGCAAGTAACTTCCAGTCCTCTGGAGAGAGGGGAGCGGTGGCATCTGGAATTGCAGGCTGGTTTCAGTTCCAGGACATTTCGGGCTAGGTCCCTGTCAGGGTAAGCTTTGGATTTAGAAGTCCCTGCACCTAGGAAAGTCTAGTTTTCACCCCCAGACGCCCAGTAAGTGTGTCTTTCTTATGTAGTTTGTGTAACAATGCGTGTCTGCCTTTTCCTGTGAATAAATGTACAATTTATTTCATTTACCTGTTTTGCTCAATGTACTGTATGGTCCTGGTAAAAAGGTGTAAATGCCTGGTCTCCCATGACAGACTTATTTACTGGTGGTAGCGGTGGGTTCATTGAGCTTTTTGTTTTAAAATCCTGGGAGGTCTTCTAACATGAAGAGAAACTCATAGATTGCGAGCTCTCAAAACAAGTAGTGACTTACACACATCAGCACAAAGCTAAGGAAAGCACAGGTTCTCTTTGTCACTTAAGTTTAGTGCCACAAGGCGAAGATGAACTGATGGGCAGGACAGTATAGGTCCTGGGACCATCCCCAGATTGTCACCAGATCTGAGAGTTATGGACTAGTAACTGCAGGATGGTCAAAGGCAGTGCTAAAAGAGGACTACAAGAAACATGAAGCAAGTATAGCTTCCCCTGAGGTGTGCATAACCTGATTCTACTACCTTACACAATTTAGTATCATCAGCAAAGACGGAGACTTCGCTCTCAATGCCAACCTCAAGGTCATTAATAAACAAGTTTAAAAAGCAGAGGTCCCAGTACCGTTCCCTGAGGTACTCCACTCACAGCTTTAGCCCAACCTGAAAAAGTTACATTTATGACAACCCTCTGTTGTCTGTCCTCCAACCAGTTTTCAATCCAGGTGCATATATTTGTACTTAGTCCAATTTGCTTTATTTTGTACATCAACCTCGTGTGTGGAACCGTATCAAAAGCCTTTGCAAAATCTAAGTAGACCACATCAAATGCATTACCCTGGTCTAAATTCCTACTTACCTCCTCAAAAAACTAATAAGGTTAGTTTGGCATGAGCTATCCTTCATAAATTCATGCTGACTATTACTAATAATTTTGTTTCCATTAGGTATTCCTGAATATTATCACGTACTAAACCTTCAATTCACTTCCCCACTGTTGAAGTCAGGCTTACAGGTCTGTAATTCCCCAGTTGTGATCTAGCTCCCTTTTTAAATATAGGCACCACATCTGCTTTACACCAATCTTGTGGTGCTGAGCTTGTGGAAATGGAGTCCTTGAATATTAAATATAATATTCTGGCTATTACTGAGCTTAACTCCTTGAGAACTCTTGGATGTATGCCATCGGGGCCAGGTGCCTTATTTACTTTAATTTGATCAAGCTGCCTATGAACTTCTTACTCACTTAACCAATTGTTCATTAATATGGAGGCTGTGGCTTCCTCCTGCGGCACTACTATTGAAATTGATTCGTCCCTGGTAAACACCGAGGCAAAGAATATGTTTAACACCTCAGCTTTTTCCTTATCTCCAATAATCTGCTTGCCCATCTCACACTGAAAGGGTCCTATATTTTCTGTTCTGATTTTTTCTGTTATTAAGGTACTAAAAGAACTTGATCTTACTTTCTATTGAAATCCTTTTTTCATTATCCATTTTTGCTAATTTGATTGCCCATATGCAATTTTTGTTACATGCCTTATAATTCTGATACTATGTCTCCGTCCCTTCTGACTTTAAAAATATAAACGCCTTCCTCTTCTTGTCCATTTCCTCCCATACCTGTTTATTTAGCCACATTGGTTTTGACTTATTTATTTAATACTTATTACCAAAGGGTGCACACTGATAAGTGTGCTTTTCTAACAATGTTTTAAAGACTGCCCATTTATCTTCTACATTTTTCCCTGCAAAAACATCATCCCATTGTATTACTTGTAGATTAGTCCTCAGTTTATTAAAATCTGCCTTTCTAAAGTTTACGGTCTTTGTTGAACCCAAGTAATCTGTTTTTTTTTTGATCATTTATTTCAAATGAGACCATGTTATGATCATTGTTACCCAAATATTCTAGGACTTGAATATTTTTTGTATTATTTCTACATTGTTTGATATTACCAAATCCAGTATTGTCCCTCTCCTGGTTGGTTCCTCAATTATATGGGTCATAAAATTATCTTTAAGAACCCCGAAAAACTTTTTCTTTTGGTGTAATGCTAATCTCATTGTCCCAGTCTATGTCTGGATAATTAAAATAACCTATTATGCAAACATGACCTAGTTTTGATGCCTTCTCCATTTGCAAAAAATATTTTCGCTTCCTCAATCTCACAGATATTTGGTGGTTTTATAGCATATCCCTACAAATATTTTCTTTATACTTTTACCTCCACTGCTACTGCTGCGGCCGAGTTTATTCGAGCATTTGCCCGTTCTCGGCCGCAGCAGTAACCTGGCGCGCGCCGGAGGGTGCCGGGCGCGCGCCGAAGCAGCGGAGGAGCGCCCTCCGATCGGGGCGCTCTCCCTCCCACTGCCGGGTCCGCCGGGTCCCCCGGAACCCCCTGCCGCCGTCCCCCACATCGCGGGACACCAGGGCTCCCTCGGGGAGCCCTGGACGCGCGTGCAGGGGGCGCAGGCACCCGATGACGCGTGACCGCGCATCGGTGATGCGCGGCACGCTGAGGGAGTGCGGCTAGCACGCCGGGGCATCCCCCGGCTTGCGGTGCTAGCCGTGCTTCAATAAAACGTGTCGCCAGTGTAATTTCTATCCACAAGGTCTCTGCATTTTTATCATTCCCTTCATAAACATCTTCCCTTATACAGCTCAACACCATTATAGCGTGCTCTGCTACAACGCGGATCTGCTTATAACGCGGTCTGAGCGTGGCTCCCTTTTTTTAATACAAATATTCAATGCTTTATTGCTAACAGACACATGGAGAGACACACACACACAGGGATAAACACACACATTGGGAGAGACACACACACCATGGTGGGTTAATTAGTGTGATATTTCAGTAATGCCGACGATATCATACTGCTCCCTTGCAGCTATTAATTCAAGCTCCCCCATTTTATCTGCCAGGCTTCTTGCATTAGCAAGCATGCATTTAAGTTTTTTTTCAGCCTGTACTATTATCTTATCTTATCCTACCTTCCTGCACCAATTTGATTTAGTCTTTAGAAGTTTTCTAGTATTATCTGTATTTACTATGGGTGTCTCGCTGCTTGTCAAACTCGCACTTGCCCCCATTCTAGCTCCATAACCCCTTGTTTCCTCATCTATTCTATGTAGTTTGTTATCTGTTTCATTCCCCTCCCCCCTCCATCCTAGTTTAAAATCTCCAACCTTTTTAGCATTCTCCCCCCTAGCACAGAAGATCCCTCTTCATTGAGGTGCAATCCGTCCCTAGCATAAAGATGGCACCTCTCAGAGAAGGAGTCCCAGTGCTCTAAAAACCCAAACCCTCCTTCCTACACCACTTTCTTAACCATGCATTAACCTCCCTGATCTCTGACTGTCTCCCTGCGGTAGCGCATGGCACTGGTAGTATATCAGAAAATACTACCTTGAAAGTCCTTGCCTTAAGTCTAGATCCCTGAAATCATTTTGTAGGACCCTCCATCTCTCTTTAACTTGTACCAAGACCGCCGGGTCAAACCCCACCCCCCCCCCCCCCCAACAATCTGTCTACCCGATCCGCAATGTGCCAAACCCGAGCTCCCGGGAGACAACAAACTGTTCGGTTCATGCGGTCCCGGCAACAGATTGCCCTATCTACCTTCCTAATAATGGAGTCCCCTACCACCACAATCTTTCTTTGTATCTGAGCATCCTGAGTCCCCTCTGTGCTGGAGGAACTATTCCCCTGGCTGCTAGAGGAATCAGTCTCCCCCAGCCTTGCCATTTCTGCCCCAACATTCCCAATATCTTCACTCAACATGGCAAATCTATTGGGATGGGTCAGCTCAGAACTGGCCTGCATCTCCCTATTGCCCCTGCTTCCCCTTCAGTTACCCAGCTACTTACCTACTCCTCACTAACAGCGCCACCATCTGCACCACTAGTCGAAGCAAGGGCCTGCTCAGTGAGCTCTAAACCCCTTTCAAGATTGCCAATGTCCCTCAACATTGCAAGTAGCAAGATGTGCATTGAGTGGCATTTTCAATCCTGCTCATTCTAGCAACTATATTGAAGTACAATAAATTGTACTTCAATATACTATACCTTGTTTAACCCCTTCCTTGTTCAAACTCCATCTGGTTCCAACTGCACACTTAATACAACCAGCACTTGAAATAAACCAGTCACACTGAATACATCGCGATGACCCCAATACATCTCGCTCACCCTAATACTTCTCATTGACTATAATAAACCCTAGTACTGTAAATCTCACTAACCCTAATAAATCTCATTGATCCCGATATTACTCATCCTAATATATCCAATATTTCCTCATCCTTGTGCATCTCATTATTCACCACCCCAAAACTACCCCCAATCTCACTCCCCCAAGATCTCATCGTCCTCCCCCCCAATCTCAATCTCCCCCAATCCTCACTCCCCCCAATCGCACTCTCCCAATCTCACTCTCCCCCCCAATCTCACGCTCCTCAACTCCCACCCACTCCCACTCCTCCCGAATCTCACTCCTCCCCCCAATCTCACTCTCTCTCACCCCCCCAATCTCACTCCTCTCCCCCCCCAATCTCACTCCTCTCTCCCCCCCAGTATCTCACTCCTCTTCCCCCCATTTTCACTCCTCTCCCCTCCCAAGCTCACTCCTCTCTCCCCCAATCTCACTCCTCTCCCCCCCCAATCTCCACTTTCCCCTCCCCCCCCAATCTCACTCCTCTCCCCCCAATCTCACTCCTCTCCCCCCAATCTCACTCCTCCCACCCCAATATCACTCCTCCCTCCCAAATCTCACTCCTCCCTCCCCAATCTCACTCCTCCCCCCCCAATCTCACTCTCCCCCCTCATCTCACTCTTCCGCACCCCAAACTCACTCCTCCCATCCCCAATCTCAATCCTGCATTGTACCCCCTGTCTCTATAGGAATCAGAGTGCTGTTTGCTCATACAATGTTGGGGACATTGAGAGTCTGTTCATTACCTCCCCCCTGAAGGGGGCCCAGGAAGAGATAGTAAAGAAACTAAGCGTCCGCCCAGGCACGGTGAGTCCCCCTCCCCACCAAGCACCCCCCATGACTCCCCTATGACCTTAGAACATCCCCATCCTGTGCTCCCCCATTTCTCTGTTGGTTTCCCCTGTCCTCCCCATCCATGTGCTCCCCCCTCATCTCTTCTACACTCCCTCCACCTCCCTCCTCATGCTCCCCTTTCATCCCCCTCTCCTGTGCTCCCTCCACCTCTTCTACTGTGTGTCCCCCATCCTCCCTATTCTGTACTCCCCTCCCCCTCTCCCTCTCCTGTTCTCACCCTCCTCCCAGTCCATCGTCTGTGCCCCCCTCTCCTTTCTCCTCCATCCCCACACTCTCTTGTGCTCCCCTCCCCCCTCCTGTGCTCCCATGCTCCCCTCCTCCCCCCCACTCTCCTGTGCTCCTTTCCCCCCCATCACCTGTGCTCCCCTCCTCCCCGCCACTTTCCTGTGCTCCTCTCCTTCCCCCACTGTCCTGTGCTCCTTTCCGCCACCTCACCTGTGCTCCCTCCTCCTCCCACTCCTGAGCTCCCCTCCTCCCCCACTCTCCTGTGCTCCCCTCCTCCCCCCACTCTCCTGTGCTCCCCTCCTCCCCCCACTCTCCTGGTCTCCCCACCTCTCCCCCCACTCTCCTGTGCTCCCTCCTCCCCCCACTCTCCTGTTCTCCCCACCTCTCCCCCCACTCTCCTGTGCTCCCTCCTCCCCCCACTCTCCTGTTCTCCCCACCTCTCCCCCCACTCTCCTGTGCTCCCCCCTCCCCCACTCTCCTGTTCTCCCCACATCTCCCCCCACTCTCCTGTGCTCCCCCCTCCCCCGCCGCTTATCCCCCATACGTGATTGACCCCCCCTTTCTGTTTCAGTGTCTCCGCAGCCGTACCACCCTCCGCCCGTACCCCCCGAGGACACGTTCGACGAGGTATCCCCCGTCACCCCAAACCCGAGAGTTGACAGAGTGGGTGGAGCCGTCGGGGAATGAACGCCGTGTCCAGACCTCGAGCCTTACAACAACAAAAACAAGACCATATTGCTTGGGACTGAAGTGATGGCGCGCACGGAAGCGATAACCGAGTCATTTGCTGGCTACAGGTACCATCCGCAGAGCATCGCACCCTCACCGCCCCTCACCCTCACCCCCCGCTCCTACAATCATACCACCAGAGCTCGCACCTTCACCTCCTCCTATGTAAAGACCTGCAGAGTCGTCGCACCCTCACCCGTTCCTACGTATACAGACCCCGCAAGGCATTGCAAAAAACCCTCCACCCCGCTCATACATCAGCCCGCAAGCATCGCACCCCACCCCCTCCTACATACAGATCCGAAGCTCGCACTCACCTACTACTACACTCGCTGAGTGTCGCACCTTCACCCCCCCTCCTATTACAGACCCGTCAGACATCGCACCACACCCGCATCCTACGTACAAGACCCGCGAACATCGCGCCCTCACCCGCTCCTAGGTACAGATCCGCAGAGCTCGCACTCCCACATACCAGACCCGTCAGGTCGCACCTTCACCCTCCTATGTACAGACCCTCTAGCTCGTCCCCACACCCCGCTCCTCCTACGTACAGACCGCCTCGAACGTCCACCCTCACCCCCTCTCCTATGTACAGACCGCATATCGTCGTCACACTCCCCTCCCCCCGTTTGTACCTGCACCCCTGCATGATCACGCCGCCCTCCACTCGCTCTACTGTACAGACCTGCAGAGTGTTGCCCCTCCTCACCCCCCTCCTTCATACTCTCCCATCAGCTCTCGCACCCTCACCCCCTCCTACATACGATTCGCAGAGCGCCGCACCATTATCCTCCCCTCACCTCCCCATTAACGGAGCTGTGCACAAGGTTGTAGAGCTGGTATGTGGAGCCATGATGTGCTGGAGGCGCGTCCATTCCAGCACCCCAGGGAGATCGTGTACATGGAACTGGACCACAAGGAGGTGTGGCGGGGGGCTGGCGAGAGAGCAGAAGGAGGAAGGAAGGAGACTAGAAAATAGAGTAGGGGAGGGAAATAGGAAGAGGCTAAAGAGAGGAGACTGGTAGGAGAATAGGGTATAAGATGATATGTAGTATGGGACCTAGAGCTTGATTGTTGATATAACAGAGTCGAGATGATAGTAGTGGAACGAGTAGGGGGTATAATATCTACGGGAGTATGGATAGTATCAAGGGGAGTGAGGGCTAGGACACGGGCAGAATGAAGATGAGCGCTGATGGGGAACAGGAGGTTATCATTAGGGGGACCGAGGAGGAATAGGGGGACCGATGATAGTAATAGGGGGCAGAGGAGAGAGTAGGGGCAGGGGAGCGTAGGGTGCGGAGGACATAGTGGGGGCGAGGATAGGTATGGCAGAGGAGGAGTAGGGGTGCGAGGCAGTAGGGGGCAGAGAGAGAGTAGGGGGCCAGACTGAGAGATAGGGGGGGCAGAGGAGAGAGTAGGGGCCGAGGTTAGAGTAGGGGGGGAAGAGAGTTAGGGGGGCGGTGGATAAGATGGTGGCAGATTGGAGTAGGTGGCATAGTGAGATAGGGGGGGCAAGGTGATAGTATGGTTCATAGAGAGAGTATGGGGCCAGGAGAGAGTAGTTGGCATATTATCGAGTAGTGGCAGGAGGAGAGCATAGGGACAGATGAGAGAGTATGGGGAACGAGAATAGAGTCGGTGGACCGAGGAAGAGTAGGGGGACAAGGGAGAGTAGGGGGTGCCGAGGAGTGAGTAGGGGCATATGAGAGAGTAGTGGACAGAGGAAGGACCGAGGTAGAGAGTAGTGGACAGAGGAGTGAGTATTGGGGACAGAGGAGTGAGTATTGGGGACAGAGGAGTGAGTATTGGGGACAGAGGAGTGAGTATTAGGGACACAGGAGTGAATATTGGGGACAGAGGAGTGAGTATTGGGGACCGAGGAGAGAAGATGGGGGGAGAGGAGAGAGGAAGGGGAGAGGAGAGAGGAAGGGGCTAATAAGGCAGCAACCTCCTTGTATATATATGGGGGTACGCACAGTGATTGTGATGTATAATTGAGGTCTCTCCCCCCCCCCCAGCACGCCCTGTATGTGGGGTCCCCCCGTGAGGTCGCCCGGCTCGCCCTGGATATGTGTGGGGGTTACGAGCAGACATGCGAGGGCTGCGTCCTGTCCCGGGACCCTTACTGCGGATGGACAGGGAGCGCATGCGGGTCGGTTCTGAACAGTGCGGGGTGAGTGTGTCATACCACCACACCCAAAACACAACCGGGATTACAAAATGGCCGCATTGTCGCGGTATTTCCAATATATCTCCATAGCAATGTCAAACTAAGAGAAGAAAACAAAATAAAACATATTAATATATTTATCTATATACTAGCTGTAAGTACCTAGCGTTGCTCATTCCTTCCCTCCTCCCCCATCCCCCCTCTTCTCTCCCCCCCATCTCTACCCCTCCCATCACTTCCTTTAATACCTTGTGATGTCCCCAATTATTTCCGCCCCTCTCTCCTCCTCTCGCATTCGTGCTTCCTCCTCTCGCGCCAACCGACCTCCTCTCCTCTCTCCGTCTGCTTTCTGTTTAAACTTTATAGCTATCTGACTCTCATTATCTGCCACCAGGCTATGTGCATTATTAATGTCATCAGTGCCAGATACATATACATACAAATACAAATCAAGCAACAGCCTGCACTCATGGCTCCTGTCCCACACCCACAGTCGCTCCTACCAACTATTGTGGCGAAGCACTGCCATCTACAGCACTTATTCCCTCCCCTGCTGTCTCTGTAAGTCTTCCATCATGCACTTAGATTGTAAGCTCTTCGGAGCAGGGATTTCCTTTACTATTGTCTGATTCTGCTGTGCTTATTGTATTATTATAATTTCCTGAAAAGTATTTTGCCCTTTAAGGCAAAACAAATCATAAAGTAAACATCTACTCCTGCACAGGAGACTGACTAAACAACGGCTCCAGCCCTTTCTAACTGGGTGGCTAGCTAAGCTGGTTACCACCCCAAAACATGTACTATTATATAAAAACGATTTACACAGTCTCTAGGCCCAGCTATATATTATTTAGCTCTTATCTGTTTCTGTTGGGGTGCTCGGCCTACAAGAGTTCAGAGAATCCCTATGTAGTTCCAATATCCTGGACAGGACATCCCTGCTTCAGTCCCCACTCCTCTCTCCTTGCATCCTTCATTCTGTTGGGGAGCTCGGCTCCCCGAGAGTTCAGAGAATCCCTCTTCTCTGTAGTTCCAATGTTATGGACAGGACACCCCTGCTTCAGCGCAGTCTTGCGTCCTTCATTCTTTTTCCTGGGATTAAAACCCAGGCAGTCCCAGCAGGCTCCGCGACCACCGTCCAGCAAACCTAGGGGACTGTGCCAGCCTCTTCCTAGCTGGGGAGAACTCTCTCTCCCCCGTCTCTGGGGTAAAGCAGCCTCTCTGTGTGCAGGACACTTCCTGAATCTCCTGTTTCTTCAGGAGTGCTGCTTAATTTGCTGCACCTGTAGCTAGCTTCTCCTGGGGAGATTAACTGCTTGCATGCAGGACATCTACCCTAGCTGTACTATTCCAGCACCTAGACATAATGAGTGTATCCATAGTTACAGATATATATATATATATATATACATACACACACACACACACACACACACAACCACACTCCACACACACACCCCACACCCACACACACACACCAACACACACACCACAACACCCACACACACACACACACCACACACCACACACACAGTACTTGCAGAATAATTAGTTCTTCATCCATGCTAAAACAGAGTTTTGGAAAGTCAGACAAAACCACATATTTAGATAAGTGATAAGGGGTGACAAAGGATGTTTGAAGAAATTGGAAGGGTAATAAAACGGTGGCAAGTAAGGCCAGGTTCCCGCTGCCTGCGCGGGCGCTGCAGGGGCTAGAACCGCCCTCAGTGGGGCCGGGCCCGCGTGCTGGATTGCCCGCCGCGTTGTGCGAAACGGGTTTCCCCCCGAAGACAGGAAATCTGTGCTCACACTCGCGACGGAGCGCTGGCCACTGCCCCCGGCGGTTCTCCA
>WSYH01005341.1:0-45214 GCA_036426205.1 Ascaphus truei
TTGCATATACAGATGCAGCGGCCGTTATTTTAAGGCAGGCCTGCACAACTCGTAAAGTGAGAAGGGCCGAACTTCTCCAAGGAAAAAAAATTGGGCCGCACGGGTAAAATCATCATCATCATCATCTTGGTATTAATATTGTGGCTACCTTAGCTACAGTACAATTAAATGATTAATCCCTGGCTCCTATGGATTTAAAGAAGTTAATTTATACACATTTTTATTTTCAGGCATAAGCCAGGTATATATTGCACTGGGAGGTACCACAGCAGCCGTTTTAGGCATTGTGTGTTAGTGCTGTTAAGAGTGAGAGCTTTATTTGGTGAGTGGGAGTGTGTGATGGAAGTGGAAGTGGTCATGAGTTGAGTGGGTGTTAGTTGAGTAGGCATGAGGGGAGTGGGTTTGAGGGGAGTGTGTGTGTGAGGGCAGTGTGTGTGTGTGAGGGCAGTGTGTGTGTGTGTATGTGTGAGGGCAGTGTGTGTGTGAGGGGAGTGTGTATGTGAGGGGTGTCTGTGTGTGTGAGGGCAGTGGGTGTGGACACAGTGTAGTGAGTAGGGGAGTGGCATTTGAACAATTCACACAGATTTGCATACAGAAGGTGACATGAAATAGCTTTTAAAAATCCCTTTATCCCACGGGTTGGATATGTAAGAAGAATACGGCGACCGCTATATTTACGTGGGAATAGGGATCCTTCCGCATGGATATGCACATCTCAAAGCTATAAGAATAGACCCCTATGTATACTTGTAATTTGCAGATTAATACATATTTGTAACATGCTAAATACATACTAATTTACCTGGTTACCGGGGTTTAGTTTAAGGGATTTGAGCCAGATTTAGTGTGTGGGCGGTGGTTCCATTCAATGTAAAGTGTTTCATTTCCAACCTGCAAATGAAAAATATCATATCAAGAAAAATAAAGGTGAAAATAAATTAAATGTATATATTATTAATTGAATATGTTTGTTACAATTTCTTTCTTCCTAGTTAATGACTGAGGTTTTTGATAAGGGTTTTGAGGGTTATGTTTGAACATCTTGACATTATTTCATAGTAATGTATGTTTTGTTTAGATTACATAGTGACCACAATCTGATCAATCAAAACCAAATTTATTCTCCTGCAAAGACAAGACATCAAAGACACAATTAAATATATTTATTGATTTAGATGTAGCCAGGTCCTCCGTGTTCCCCCTTGCCTCCGTTGAATGCAGGGACCCCCGCTGTGCCGCAGGAGGTATCGGAGTAGCGATCGCATCGCCGGCAGCTCCCGTAGCAGGGCGCCGCCATCTTACGCATAGCCACGCATGCGTAGTAGTGCTATGAGTGTGGGGGCCCTAGGTGATGTTGCGTATGCGCAGGACAAGCGTGTGAAGGCTGGCCAATAGTAGTTCTTGCTAACAGGATAGGAAAGTGTTCAGCAGAGACCCACGAGTCAGTGGGTGAAGGGATAGCAAGGTGGAGAGGAGGTGTGTGTGAAGGTGTCAGTGACCCACTGCAGTAGGCCAGTATCTTTCCCCTAGCCCCAGTGCAGGCTCTGAGACACCACTAGTTTGTGGCTGCTCCAGGGAACAGCCGTTAGATAGGGACCTTACTTGATTAGTGTGTAGTACCTGTCAGGGACACATTACTGAACTGAGGATCCTGCTACTGGTAGTTTGGGACAAGACTGCGCTGTGGAGTCAAGGCACGTCAGAAACATTCCCCAATGGTGGGAAAGTCATTGGGAGAGAATGCGCTGGATCGGCGATCCTTTTTGAAGTATCAGCAACCGGGTGCTGGAGCGCCCGGCATATATTTTCATAAGTGCACCAACATACGGTATCTTACAGCCGCTGATCCCGCCTTGGGGTGGGTTCCTTGAAGACACTCATGGGTTAAGTGACTGGTCGGTAACGTTGGACATAGTGTGGGACATACACCGTGGTGGGGATACTACTGTACAATGAAGCGTGGCAGGGGCCACTGGTATCCAAAGGTTATTAATGTATTTGTGTATGACCTATGCAGTAAAGGTTAACATAATATTTGCAAGCTATTGTTCTTGTTCAGGGTAATCGCACACATTGGGGATCTTGGGCAAGTGGAGGCGCTGCCAGTTATTATATTGTTGCCCCAGGCTCCCAGTAGCGGAGGCTCAGATCTCTGTGAGCCAGCAGGTAAAGTCAGCACCAGTAGACCGGTCCATGTTAGAGGGAAAGAGGGCTACAAATAAAATGTTTTACCAGGAAGGAATACATTGAGAGTTACCTCTCGTTTTCAAGTATGTCCTGGGCATAGAGTTATGATGACAAATAATACATGTTTACAAATACATAGTTACATGAGTGAACAGGGTATACATTATATAGAAGACATTGCATGCACAGTTAAAGATAATATAATTATAGGCGTATGCAATAGTTACAAACCAGATTAAAATGTGAGACAGCTTTAGTTTTGAAAGAATTTAGACTGGTGGTGGCTGTGAGAGTCTCCGGTAGATTGTTCCAGTTGTGAGGTGCACAGTAAGAGAAGGAGGAGCAGCCGGATACTTTGCTGACCATGAACAGTCTTTTGGAGTCAGATCTCAGCTGATAAGTGCTGCATGTGGTAGGGGTGAGGAGCTTGTTCAGATAGGTGGGTAGCTTGCCCAGAAAGACAGGAGAGATTAACTTTGCGCCTACACTCAAGTGATGACCAATCTAGTTCTTTGAGTATTTATCAGTGATGTGTGCTGTAGTTGCATTGGAGAACAAAATGGCATATTGAATTTTAGAGGGTATCAAGTTTGCTCAGGTGGGTTTGGGGTGCTGAGCCGTATACTATTAGTCGATAATTGGCATTAGCATCTGCTGTGCAATACGCTTTCTGACCAGCAGATATAGGGAGGATTTGTTACTACGTATAAAGTATCACCTATTTGGCAATGGTTTTGGATCGGGTATCAATGTGCATCCCAAATGTTAAATGGGAGTACAGAGAGAGCACAATACAAATAATCTTGTCCTCCTAAAATGTAATTATTGCTTTTCAACTGCACTGATATTATTTACCAAAATGAAAGAATTTGTGTATAGATTTTAGAATGAACAATGTGTAATGCTTAATGTGAGAACTGACTGATGAAATAGATATGTAAGAAATGCACAGAGTATGAGGATGGTATTGTGTAACTTGTGACAGACATTTAATGTACTTCTCTGTGCGGAGAGGTCGTGCATGTGCAATGTAAGCGCACGAACGACGGACCAATACAAGAAAGGCTCTGTTGGTGCACTACAACTCCCATGAGCTCTAGGAAAGTCACCTGATGTCGGAGCCAATCAGAAGGCTGGGATTACGGGAGAAGGAAAGGGAAGTGTGGGGGAGAGACCACGCTATGCAGAGGGGATCCGGAAGGTGAAGGAGAAGGTAGTGTGGGTGCGGGGGGTCCGTGACCCGCCTGCATAGGACAGCTCTTCCCCGCAGGCCCCTAGGAGAATCCCTGAGTCACAGTAGGCTGCTGTGCTGCAGGGACGCCCCATAGTGGTACTGTAGCAACGTCACCCCTTACTGAGTACCAGTTAGAGACAAGGCACAGAGTTGCGGCGGTTGCAGTCATCTGGAACCAGACGGCTGGACAACGTGATATCTGGAAGCAACGCGTTGGATCGACGGATCCTTTTTGAAGCTGTTGCCGGTCACCGCAGTGACTGGGAGGTATTTACATAAAGTGCACCAACACCGGTCAACTGGCGCTGATCCCGCCTTAGGTATAACTCTTTGGGGACACTAGGGAAGTGGCCAAAGTACTGAGCCTACTAACAACCATTTCTAAGTTAATGCAAGGACACGGTGTGCAGGGCACGCGGTGGCGGAAAAGGACAATACTCCTTAGGAGCGTGGCTGAGCCATTAACGTTATAAAGACATTACCAGTTAGCAGTGTTATGTGTTATGAGTTATGCCAAGTATAAGTGATAAGGTTATTATTGCATTATAGTAAACCCATTCAAAGTGTGTTGTTATGATTCTTGCCCAGGGGAATCTCACATAACGGGGATCCTGGGTAAGTGGAGGCGCTGCGCTAATAAGTGTTACCCCAGGCTAACAGCTAGCGGAGGCTCAGATCTCCTGGAGCCACAGGTGTGTGCAGTACCCGTAGTCTCTTTGGAGTGTCAGAAAATGGGCTACATGATTTAATTACATCCATGGGGTTAATATGTATTCATGATATAGTGTATTAAACACACTGCAGCTCAGCAAGGTCTTAATTAACATTTGCCATACTGACACTGAAAAATGCTGTTTCTTTTTCTTTTAAGTAAACTATAAAACTTTGTAAGAATCATGAGATGACTTGTGATTTTTCAACTAGCAGAAAGCCAACAAAATTAATAAGAAATAGAATATTGTACTATATTAGAAGGGTCAATATTTGAAATAAGAATCCATGTGACAAAATAAAGTTTAGTATGATCCAATGTTAATATATGTTCATACTGTATGATTCGGGAGGCGTCATATTTGATTGTTAAATGGACTTAAAACTATATACAAGACTTATCCAACATCACATCAGAAAGATTGCACCAAAGACTTGCAATGGATTCCAGTCTCCACAAGCATTATCATGATGAAGAATTTGATCCAAAAGGACTTCTGGATACCTTCTACTGTGATGAGAAATATCCCTTAATAGATGAAGGTGTGGGGTTCCCTTTGAAAAAATTGCATGAAACGTTCTCTTCAGGTTTGTATATTTATTTGTTACATAGAATGAATTTGTGGAAACAGACAGATATTTTTACATACAGAAAATGAATGCATATTTATTACACTAATACAAAAATCTATTTAGTAATAATTAATTTTATTATCAAGTGGTATTTGCTGTACACTGTATGGTGGAGGGTTTTTGTCACTTTATTACCCACCATTAACTGTTTTGTGTCTGGTTATACCCAGTACCAGCATAGCCATTAATAATCGTAACTGAGATTGAAAGGGTTGAAAGAGCTGTCTGTGAGTAGGGTTACTGTGAGTAGGGTTAACCGAGACTGTGCTGAACAGCTGTGCAATATCGCAGGAATAAATTTGTAGGGGTTCCTGCTAAAATGGACAAGAAGCAAAAGTGACACACTGAGTGCTCATTTTCCTGTAATTACCCAGAATCCCTGGCTGCAGTAGAAGCACTGTATGCTAATAGATAATGGGGAAGGGCAGGTTGCAGACCTGTCTGAGAGATGTGACTGTGTTCACAAGTGATATTTTTATTTGCTGTACACTGTGTGGTGAAGGGTTTTTGGCATTTTTTACCAAACCATAACTTGTTTTGTGTTTATTAACTAATAATTAATAGTCAAGCCAATGATCTCTCTATGTGGGGTTTGCCTCCTGTCCCGTCTTCACATTACATAACTAAGTACCAAGTGGGCTATGTATAAAGACGTGTGTTTTCCAAATGAAATAAGTAGCAACACACAGTACTGTACATACAGTAAGATGCTTTCAGTGAGATAAAATGTAACACAGACAATGCATCATTTAGATCCAGGGTAGGCAACACTGTCGCCATTCGCCACATGTGGCGAATTGGCAGTAAAACTGTGGCGAACAGGGCCACCGGGACACTCTGTGCCACCCGCAACGGCCCCCTCAAATACCCCCCCTTCCCCTTCCTTGGTAAGGACGCGCTCCCCTCCCTCCCACACCCCCGCCTGCTCCAGCATGCGTGTGACACATGCGCTCCCTCCCCTCCGAGGCCACTCCATGACGCGCTGATGCCGCGCGCTCCCTCCCCTCCGAGCACGCTCCAGTGTGACGCGCTCCCCCCGAGCATGCTTCAGAGTGACGCGCTAACGCCCGTCTGCCCCCACTGCCGCCCATCCGCCTGCCACTGCTGCCTATCAGCCAGTCACCGCCTCCCGTCCGCCTGCCACCGCCGCGCTGCAATCTGGGAGGTGCAGGGGGGAGGTGCAGGGGGGGAGATGAAGGGTTCAGGGGGGAGATGAAGGGTGCATGGGGGAGATGAAGAGTGCAGGGGGAGGATGAAGAGTGCAGGGGGAGATGAAGGATAAAGAGTGCAGGGGGAGGATGAAGAGTGCAAGGGGAGAATGAAGAGTGCAGGGGGAGGATGAAGAGTGCAGGGGGGAGATGAAGGATGAAGAGTGCAGGGGGAAGATGAAGAGTGCAGGGGGGAGATGAAGGATGAAGAGTGCAGGGGGAGATGAAGAATGAAGAGTGCAGGGGGGAGATGAAGAGTGCAGGGGGGAGATGAAGGATAAAGAGTGCAGGGGGAGGATGAAGAGTGCAGGGGGAGGATGAAGAGTGCAGGGGTGAGATGAAGGATGAAGAGTGCAGGGGGGAGATGTAGGGTGCAGGGGTGAGATGAAGGGTTCAGGGGGGAGGGGATGGGGAGGTTAAAGGAGATGGTGATGAGGGGGGTTAAATGAGAAGGTGTTGAGGGGGGTTAAATGAGATGGTGAGGAGATGATGATGAGGAGGGAATTGGTGGTGGCGTGAGAGGATAAGGGGGGTTGCGGTCTGAGGGCCGTTCTCTAGTGCGTGCGCTTGCTGCGCTGTGAGCGCTGCAGTTATAGTTGGCTGAGGTTAGTCAGCCTTTCTATAATGGTGCAACGCACAAGGCAACCGTCACTGAAATGTGTGTGTGTGTGCATGTATGTACAATGTTAATAAATAATTTATTAAAGTATTTCTTTATTTATTTCAAATGTATTTATAACACACACATGCATTGCACCTCACTCGCTCACAGCATACACACAAAAAGCATGCGTCACACACTATAGAACGGCACTGAGAATGTATAAACTTGTTCAAACAGTGGGTGTTTAAAATTTTCGCATGCACTAAATAATACCTCAATTTTAACATGTGTGGCTATTTTCACTTCTAATTCGCCACACCTGTGGCTACATTGAAAAATAGGTTGCCCACCCCGATTTAGATATACCGTATATACTCCTATTCTTATACCCTGCTGCATTTAAATGTATTCTTTTTTTATTGTATTGGGTTGATGGCCTGGGACATTTTATTTATTATTTTTTTTTCAATACCATAAAAGCTTATTAAAGATAACAAAATTGTGTTTTATTCTTTCTAACTGTTGATGCAGGGCGTGTGACAGGAGACACATTGATTGATATTTCCGCTGGCCCATCAATTTACCATCTCTTATCAGCCTGTGATATCTTCAAAGAGATTATTGTGATAGAATTTACTGAGCCCAATATCCAAGAATTTGACAAATGGCTTAAAAAGGATCCAGGAGCTGCTGATTGGTCATATGCAGCAAAGGCTGTTTGTGAACTAGAAGGCAACAGGTAACATATTTCCAAGTGCTTTATTTCAAGGCAAATAATACTGTATGTACCAAGGAAGTAAAGTGTGAGGCAAAAGAAAATGCCAGTGTCTTCTATATGGTTTAGATAGTTTTTTGAGATTTTGCCACTAAAAATAAATTGCAAAACACAAAAAGAAATGGAATGTGTGAAAAATAACAAAAAAACATCTGTCAATTTCCATTGTGGTTAATGGTTATAGTTATTGATTGTTACTTTTGTGGGTATTTTAGGGTGAGATTTCTATCACCAGATTAAAAAAGGGCTATTTAGCAAATCTCTAGATCAGGCCGAACTGCTCCAAGGAAAAACAAATTGGGCCGCACGGGTAAAATTATCATCGTCATCGTCATCACCATCATCATAATCATCTCTCCTCCAGCACCTCTCATCATCATCACGTGGAAAACATGCATGTGGGAAGTAACAGCCACTCCTCGCTGCTGCCCTTCTTCCCGACCTTCTTCCCACCTCAGCCATCTTCCCTCGACCCCCCGAGCTCACGACTTAACCTGCCCCCACCCCCCCCACCCTGACCACCACCCCCCAAGGGGGGGCCCCCCGCGCTCCGCAAGCCCCACCTGCGACTCCCGGGCTAGCTGCTGCGGGGTATATTGGTGGAAGGAGGTTAAGCGTCTCCGAGGGCATCTGCAACCCAACCCTTTCAAGGTAATTCACTGCCCCCATGTCACCACCACAGTCACTGTCACCCCATTCATTGTCAAGCACCCATTTGTGAAGAACCAGGCGCTTACCTTACTTGACAAGAATTTCAGAAGATCGTTGAAAACCAATTATATGTGGTTATTTTGGCTAATGGTGCTGTAGTCTTCTTGCAATTCGCCCTCCTGCTTCTAACCCTAATAAAGGTATGATCCAAAGCCCTTATGGAAAACGTATAGACAAAACAAAGTATTGTGAGCGAGGGATAGTAGATGCTCCAGATAAGTCACACTACAGACAATTTTTACAGAGTAAACCCATTACATGATTGTTTAAGAGGGACGGGGAAAAATAAAATAATATTATGAAAATATGTTTGCTTACAACGGCCTTTGTCAACCCTTTCCAAGATGTATCTTTGTATGATGGTGACCCTTCCGCATTTGATGCAGAGGGGTTCGTGGTATTACCACAATATATAAATATAGAAATCCTCCCGGCCCAGTGTTAGTAAAGTCGCGAGGGCAGTTGATCTTTAATGCAATACACCTAGGTTCCCCGCAGAGATACTCCCAGGGGTGTTGTAATTGCTTTCTGCTGGAATCAAGAGCCTGAGGAAGCCGTCCAATCGGCGACGCGTTGCTCTAATTCCGTTGAATTCTTTTTGACCACTGGGGCTTCCGTATCGAGGGGATCGTCTGCAGTCAACAGCGCCCAGGAACTGTCCATCGATTCCAGCCCGGACGCGGGGAGAGAGCGGCTGGGGACCGGTGCAACCGCAGCCACGGAACACATTGAAACCATCTTAATGTACCTCGTGATTTATCCTGTATTTTGTTACTGCCCTTCCAATAGACAGGGCACCAGATCCTCGCCACCGTGGATAAGAAAGCGAAGCCTAGAGGGAGATGAACCAGCAAACATGAAAAAGACGGGGCACAAACCAAAAGGTCACGCGAACTCATACGGAGGGCAGGGGTAAGGGGGGGCGAGTACGTGAAGAGAGTGGCGGTGAAGAAGGAGGAAGAGGTTGGGTTCATAATAATAGGATTAGGACTCGGGGGCTAGAAAGTTTGACCTGGTCACTACTCTCCCCTTGCCCCTGTTTCGCCGTCTCCTGAGTTCTGGGCAACAGAAAGGAGTAGGTAGATAAGCCTCAGGGTGCACTTAACCCCCTGCCCACCAGCAGGAACTCATCCAACACCCTGGGAGTACTCTGACGGGAACCTAGGTGTAGCCTTAAAGAAACTGCCCGTGCCGACACTTTTACTTCCACTGGGCCGTGGGTAGTATTTATGATATTTCTATCATTGTGCCTTACCACTCCCCCAAGAAGAAAGGAAAGTGAAGAGAAGGGGTGGAAGATGAAGAAGTGAATCCCTTCCTCAACCTGCGTAAGGTTCACCATCTTCACAAGATACCATCTTGGGACAATGTTACACAGGCCGTGTAAGCAACTCATTTTATATATTTATTTGATTTTTTCACACACCGTCTCCTTCCACTTCGTACGGGGTTTACTCTGTACATTGTCTTAGTTTTCTATCTGTGGCTCTACTATCCCTCGCTCGCCCCGTACTTTGTATTGTCACCCCCGTCACTTTCACCCAACCCAGTCCTAGCCTCAACCACCACCCCACCCAGTCATGGTCACCCACTGTCACCCGCGTCACTGTCCGACCCAGTCACTGTCGAACCCGTCACTGTCACCAATGTCACTGTCACCATGTCAGCCCAGTCTATTGTCAACACTCCAGCTCAAGACCGTGTACAGCCATTCCGGACCTAGTCACCACACCATCACGTCACCAGTCACTCTTGTCACCACAGACGTCTACCGTCATCCCCAGTCACTGCACCAGGTCATTGTCACCTCATCAAGCACCAGTCACTGTCACCCACCCACCCAGTCACTGTCACACCCATGGTCAACCCCGTCACTGTTCTCACCCCAGTCACTGTCACCCAGTCACTGTCATCCCACCACCCCGTCACTGTCAGCCCTGTCACCCAGTCGCTGTCACCCAAGTCACTGTCACACACAGTTCACTGTAACCCGGCTACCCAGTTTGTCACCAACCCAGCACTGTAACCCTTCACTGTCTCCCACCCAGTCCACTGTCTCCCACCCAGTCACTGTCTCCCACCCAGTCACTGTCAAGGTCACTGTTATCACTGCACGCACCAGTCCACGGTCACCCACCCAACCCCCGTCATTCACACAAGGGGGTAGAGTGATGGACTGCAAAGGGGAGAGTGATGTGAGTGCGAGGGGGAGAGTGATGTGAGCTCAGGGGGGAGCGTGTGAGGTGCAAGAGGAGTGATGTGATGTGCAGTGGGGGAGTAGGTGAGTGCAGGAGAGTGATAGCTGCGGGGGAGAGGATGTGGGGCAAGGGGGAGAGCGATGTGAGTGCAAGGGAGAGAGTGATGTGATGTGAGAGGGAGAGTGATGTGAGGTGCAGGGGGGAGAGTGATGTGAGCTGCGAGGGGGAGAGTGATGTAAGCTGCTCAGTGGGGGAGGCATTGAGTGCGAGGGGGAGAGTGATGTGAGCTGCGAGGGTGAGAGTGATAGGTCAGGGGAGAGTGTGTGAGGTGCAAGGGTGGAGATGTGATGTGGAGTGCAGGGGGAGAGCGTTGTGAGTTGCAAGGGAGGGGAGAGCGATGTGAATGAGAGGGAGAGAGTGATGTGAGGTGCAGGGTGGGGATGTGATGTGAGGTGCAAGGGGGATGAGTGATGTGAGGTGCAAGGGGGGAAGAGGTGGATGTGAGGTGCAAGGGGGAGAGTGATGTGAGTGCAGGGGGGTGGGATGTGTTGTGTGGTGTGCAGGGGGGTATTTGTGTTTGATGTGTGAGGGAGTATTATGTGTGTGGGTGAGGGGGAGAGATTGGGTATGAGAGATAGATGGGGAGATATGAGGATGATGATGATGAGAGGTGCTGGAGGAGAGTGATTATGATGATGGTGATGACGATGACGATGATAATTTTACCCGTGCGGCCCAATTTTGTTTTTTCCTTGGAGCAGTTCGCCTGATCTAGAGATTGCTAAATAGCCCTTTTTAATCTGGTGATAGAAATCTCACCCTAAAATACCCACAAAAGTAACAATCATACTATAAATAACCATTAACCACAATGGAAATTGACAGATGTTTTTTTGTTTTTTATTTTTTACACATTCCATTCCATTTCTTTTGTGTGTTTTGCAATTTTTTTTAGTGGCAAATCTCAAAAAACTATCTAAACCATATAGAAACACGGCATTTTCTTTGCCTCACACTTTACGTTTCCTTGTACATACAGTATTATTTGCCTTGAAATAAAGCACTTGGAAATATGTTACCTGTTGCCTTCTAGTTCACAAACAGCCTTTGCTTGCATATGACCAATCAGCACTCCTGGATCCTTTTTAAGCCATTTGTCAATTCTTGGATATTGGGCTCAGTAAATTCTATCACAATAATCTCTTTGAAGATATCACAGGCTGATAAGAGATGGTAAATTGATGGGCCACGCGAAATATCAATCAATTGTCTCCTTCACACGCCCTGCATCAACATTAGAAAGAATACAAACAATTTTGTTTTCTTTATAAGCTTTTATGGGTATTGAAAAAAAATAATAAATAAAATGTCCCAGGCATCAACCCAATACATAAAAAAAGAATACATTTAAATGCAGCAGGGTATAAGAAAGGAGTATAATACGTATATCTAAATCGGGTGGGCAACCTATTTTTCAATGTAGCCACAGGTGTGGCGAATTAGAAGTGAAAATAGCCACACATGTTAAAATTGAGGTATATTTAGTGCATGCGAAAATTTTAAACACCCATGTTTGAACAGTTTTATACATTCTCAGTGCCGTTCTATAGTGTGTGACGCATGCTTTTTGTTGTATGCTGTGAGCGAGTGAGGTGCAATGCATGTGTGTGTTATAATACATTTGAATAAATAAAGAAATACTTTAAAAATATTTATTACATTGTACATACATGCACACACACACACATTTCAGTGACGGTTGCCTTGTGCGTTGCCACCTTAATAGAAAGGCTGACTAACCTCAGCCAACTATAACTGCAGCGCTCACGAGCGCAGCAAGCGCACGCACTAGAGAACGGCCCTCAGACCGCAACCCCCCTTATCCTCTCACGCCACCACCATACCCTCCTCATCATCATCTCCTCACCATCTCATTTAACCCCCCTCAACACCTTCTCATTTAACCCCCCTCATCACCATCTCCTTTAACCTCCCCATCCCCTCCCCCCTGAACCCTTCATCTCACCCCTGCACCCTACCATCTCCCCCCTGCACTCTTCATCCCTTCATCTCACCCCTGCACTCTTCATCCTCCCCCTGCACTCTTCATCCTCCCCCTGCACTCTTTATCCTTCATCTCCCCCCTGCACTCTTCATCTCCCCCTCTCACTCTTCATTCTTCATCTCCCCCTGCACTCTTCATCCTTCATCTCCCCCCTGCACTCTTACATCTTCCCCCCTGCACTCTTCATCCTCATCCCTCTCCCCCCTGCACTCTTCATCCTCCCCCTTCACTCTTCTTCTCCTTGCACTCTCATCCTCCCCCTGCACTCTTTATCCTTCATCTCCCCCTGCACTCTTCATCCTCCCCCTGCACTCTTCATCTCCCCCATGACACCCTCATCTCCCCCCTGAACCCTTCATCTCCCCCCCTGCACCCCCCCCCTTGCACCTCCCAATTGCAGCGCGGCGGTGGCAGGCGGACGGAGGCGGTGACTGGCTGATAGGCAGCGGGCAGGCGGATGGGCGGCAGTGGGGGCAGACGGCGTTAGCGCGTCACTCTGAAGCATGCTCGGGGGAGCGCGTCACACTGGAGCGTGCTCGGAGGGATGGAGCGCGCGCATCAAGCGCGTCAGGGAGTGGCCTCGGAGGGGAGGGAGCCATGTGTCACACGCATGCTGGAGCAGGCGGGGGTGTGTGAGGGAGGGGAGCGCGTCCTTACCAGGAAGGGGAAGGGGGTATTTGAGGGGGCCGTTGCGGTGTGGCACAGAGTGTCCCGGTGGCCCTGTTCGCACAGTTTTACTGCAATCAATCGCCACATGTGGCGAATGGCGACAGTGTTGCCTACCCTGGATCTAAATGATGCATTGTCTGTGTTACATTTTCCTCACTGAAAGCATCTTACTGTATGTACAGTACTGTGTGTTGCTACTTATTTCATTTGGAAAACACCCGTCTTTATACTAGCCCACTTGTACTAGTTTATGTAATGTAAGACGGACAGGAGGCAAACCCCACATAGAGAGATCATTGGCTTGACTATTAATTATTAGTTAAAACACAAAACAAGTTATGGTTTGGTAAAAAATCCCAAAAACCCTTCACCCACAGGTGTACAGCAAATAAAATATCACTTGTGAACACAGTCACATCTCTCAGACAGGTCTGCAACCTGCCCTTCCCCATTATCTATAGCATACAGTGCTTCTACTGCAGCCAGGGATTCGGGTTAACAGGAAAATGAGCACTCAGTGTGTCACTTTGTCTTCTTGTCCATTTTAGCAGGAACCCCTACAAATTTATTCCTGCTATATTGCACAGCTGTTCAGCACAGTCTCGGTTAACCCTACTCACAGTAACCCTACTCACAGACAGCTCTTTCAACACCCTTTCAATCTCAGTTACGATTATATGGCTATGCTGGTACTGGGTATAACCAGACACAAAACAGTTAATGGTGGGTAATAAAGTGACAAAAACCCTCCACCATACAGTGTACAGCAAATACCACTTGATAATAAAATTAATTTTTACTAATAGATTTTTGTATTAGTGTATAAATATGCATTCATTTTCTGTATTAAAAATATCTGTCTGTTTCCCACAAATTCATTCTATGTAACAAATAAATATACAAACCTGAGAGAACGTTCATGCAATTTTTTCAAAGGGAACCCCACCACCTTCATCTATTAAGGGATTTTCTCATCACAGTAGAAGGTATCCAGAAGTCCTTTTGGATCAAATTCTTCATCATGATAATGCTTGTGGAGACTGGAATCCATTGCAAGTCTTTGGTGCAATCTTTCTGATGTGATGTTGGATAAGTCTTGTATATAGTTTTAAGTCCATTTAACAATCAATATGACGCCTTCCCGAATCATACAGTATGACACATATTAACATTGGATCATACTAAACTTATTTTGTCACATGGATTCTTATTTCAAATATTGACCCTTCTAATATAGTACATATTCTATTTCTTATAATTTTGTTGGCTTTCTGCTAGTTGAAAAATCACAAGTCATCTCATGATTCTTACAAAGTTTTATAGTTTACTTAAAAGAAAAGAAACAGCATTTTTCAGTGTCAGTATGGCAAATGTTAATTAAACCTTGCTGAGCTGCAGTGTGTTTAATCCCTATATCATGAATACATATTAACCCCAGGGATGTAATTAAATCATGTAGCCCATTTTCTGACACTCCAAAGAGACTACGGGTACTGCACACACCTGTGGCTCCAGGAGATCGAGCCTCCGCTAGCTGTTAGCCTGGGTAACACTTATTAGCGCAGCGCCTCCACTTACCCAGGATCCCCGTTTGTGAGATTCCCCTGGGCAAGAATCATACAAACACACTTGGAATGGGTTTACTATAATGCATATAACCTTATCACTTATACTTGGCATAACTCATACACATAACACTGCTAACTGGTAATGTCTTTTACGTTAATGGCTCAGCCACGCTCCTAAGGAGTATTGTCCTTTTCCGCCACCGCGTGCCCTGCACACCGTGTCCTTGCATTAACTTAGAAATGGTTGTTAGTAGGCTCATACTTTTTGGCCACTTCCCTAGTGTCCCCAAAGAGGTTATACCTAAGGCGGGATCACGCCAGTGACCGTGTTGGTGCACTTTATGTAAATACCTCCCAGTCACTGCGGTGACCGGCAACACTTCAAAAAGGATCCGTCGATCCAACGCGTTGCTTCCAGATATCACTTGTCCAGCCGTCTGTTTCCATGACTGCAACCGCCGCAACTCTCTGTGCCTTGTCCTTAACTGGTACTCAGTAAGGGGTGACGTTGCTACAGTACCACTAGGGGCGTCCCTGCAGCACAGCAGCCTACTGTGACTCAGGGATTCTCCTAGGGGCCTGCGGGGAAGAGCTGTCCTATGCAGGCGGGTCACGGACCCCCCGCACCCACACTACCTTCTCCCTTCACCTTCCGGATCCCCTCTGCATAGCGTGGTCTCTCCCCACACTTCCCTTTCCTTCTCCCGTAATCCCAGCCTTCTGATTGGCTCCGACATCAGGTGACTTTCCTAGAGCTCATGGGAGTTGTAGTGCACCAACAGAGCCTTTCTTGTATTGGTCCGTCGTTCGTGCGCTTACATTGCACATGCACGACCTCTCCGCACAGAGAAGTACATTAAATGTCTGTCCCAAGTTACCACAATACCATCCTCATACTCTTGCATTTCTTACATATCTATTTCACATCAGTTCTCACATTAAGCATACACATTGTTCATTCTAAAATCTAATAACACAAATTCTTTCCATTTTGTAATAATATCATTGCAGTTTGAAAAACAATAATTACATTTTTAGGAGGACAAGATTATTTGTATTTCTCATCTGTACTCCCCATTTAAACATTTGGGTATGCACATTGATACCCTGACATCCAAAACCAGTTGCCAAATAGGTATACTTTATACTGTAGTACCAAATCCTCCCTATACTGCGGTCAGAAAGCGTTGCACAGCAGATGCTAATGCCAATTATCGACTATGGGGACATAGTATAACGGCTCAGCACCCAAACCCACCTGAGCAAACTTGACAACCCTCTACAATTCAATTGTCATTTTGTTCTCCAATGCAACTACAACACACACTGTCTAACTGCAATGCTCAAAGAACTAGATTGGTCATCACTAGAGTTAGGCGCAAAGTTACCTTTCCTGTCCTTGCTTAAATCTTTTCATGGCAAGCTACCCAGCTATCTGAACAACGTCCTCACCACTACCACTTGCAGCCCTCATCACCTGAGATCGACTCCAAAAGACTGTTCTGTCCCAAGGCTCAACAAAGTATCCGGCGTTCCTCCTTCTCCTACGTGCACCCCAAAAACTGGAACAACTCACCAGAGATCTCACATCCACCACCATTTAAGTTCTTTCAAATCTAGGCTGTCCTCACATTTTAATCTGGTTGTAACTGTTTTCATACGCCAAATATATTTTATCTTTAACTGTGCATGCAATGTCTTGCTATATAATGTATACCCTGTTCATTATGTAACTTATTTGTAACCACATGTATTATTTGTTTTACTCTGTGCCCAGGACATCCTTGAAAACGAGAGGTAACTCTCAATGTATCTTCCTGGTAAAATATTTTAATAAATAATGCTGCGTCTGACTGAGCATGAATAATAAAGTAACATTTCCTCAACAATTCCCTGCCCCTAAATGCACTTTTGAAAAGATATATGATTACATCAATTATTTATGTTATTATCAAACACAACGTGCCCTCACTTGTTGATATTTTGATTTTTTTCATTCAAAAAGTAGTGTATGGACGAAGAAAGTAAACAAAAAATGGCATTTATTGATTATACAGTTTTTGAACATTTGGAAAGCTCCTGTGTCATTGTAATGAAGGAATTCTGTAATAATAAATTCATGTTCTTAATTTCTCTATGTAAATATTAATCTTTCAGAATAGATCATTAAACCTCCCTCTCCTTACGCGCTATAACATACACAAGGTGGTCATAATCTAATTTATCAGTGCCCTTTCTGTGGGTAGCACATCAATTCTCAATGACATACCCTGCATCACGGAGACCTCTCTTAAAAATGTCCCTATCGTATGACAAGAAAAGAACCTGTGTTCACCATTTTATAATAAGTCATATAAATGCCCCAAGAGTAACAGGAGACCCCCAATATTTAGTAGTGATGCAATTTTTTTCAGGTTGCTCTCCGGTAAGTTCTTTCTTGTCGCTAATTACCTGTAGCACCCAAACGCTGGAGCACACAGCCACTTGTGGCAAAGACCACAGGATCTAGAGGATTGTCTTTGTAACATCCCTTTTACAACCTGTTGATTACTCGTTCTTACTTTGTCTTCCTTAACCTGCCATCCCTCTCTGAAATAAACAACAAATTCTATTATTAGTGTCTGAATACATATACTAACTGTATGTGTCAGTCAATCATTGACGGAGATGAGCTAAATATGTTGCACAAAGTTATAAAACGCACATGAAAGCCCTTTCACAATTGCAGAATATTCAGTGTAAGGAAATGTGGACCTTTATCTCATTCTAGCTGAAGCTGTTGCTATTTGTATCAGCAGATATCAGCAATACATGTCCCCCATTACTTCCTTATAATGGCTCACCATTACTCCCTAATTCCCATGACTTGGGCATGTGACAGCTTTCTGTAGAATGCCCTGGTTTCTTTAGATCAGACTTAAAGTGAAATCATTGGAGTCATCACAGAACTGCTGGTTTTCTAGCAAGTTTTAGCATTACATGATACTATTCCAGGTCTGCAAATTAGGGACAAACCAGTGCAAAAACTGCCACCAGATTATCATAGAAGGAATCCCATTGATAAACTGTAGTACAGTCTCTTGTCCAACTCTCCATCTAAGCAGGGCCCACAAGCCATCACTGCCCCCTGGCCTCTCTGTGCGCCCACGATGACTTCGGCCGGGCACCATAATTAAAAAAAATTTAAAAAAAGGTTACAAAAATGGCATGCGAATCCACGTGGTCCGGCGCGCATGGCGCAGGGCAAGCAGGGCCCGCTCCCCTCCACCCCCGCTCCCAACGTGGGACGAGGGGGAAGTACAGCCAATCCTCCTGCGGCCTGCTTCCCACCGCTTCCCCACCGCAGTCCACTCCCGCGACCCGAGCTCACCTCCCGTGCCCCCCCCCCCCCCTACCCAACCCCCCGCGCTCCCAAGACCCACTCACGTCCTGGGCAGCTTGCGGGGGATATTGGGGGAAGGAGGGGGAAAGCGTCCGAGGGCCAATGCTCACCACCGGTCAAGGTAAGTCACTGTCACCCCACCGTCACCCACCCAGTCACTGTCACCTCACCATCATTGTCAAGCACCCAGTCACTTTCACCCACCACGTCACTGTCACCCACCCACCCGTCATGGTCACCTGTCACCAGTCACTGTCACCAGTCATCGTCAACCAGTCACTGTCACCAATTCACTGTCACCATGTCACCCAGTCTTGTCACCCAGTCACTGTAACCCAAGTCCTGTCACCCACCCACCCAGTCACTGTCACCCTTCACCCATCTCGGTCACAGTCCTGTCACCCTGTCACCCAGTTTGTCACCCAACCCAGTCCCTGTAACCCAGTCACTGTCTCCCCCAGTCACTGTCTTTCCACCCAGTCACGTTCCACCCATTCACGTCAAGTCACTGTTAGTCACTGTCACGCACCAAGTCACTGTCACCCACACCACCGTCATTCACACAAGGGGGTAGAGTGATTGAGCTGTCAAAGTGGGAGAGTGATGTGAGCTGCAGGGGGGAGAGTGATGTGAGCTGCAAGTGGGGGATGAGTGATGTGAGGTGCAAGGGGGAGAGCGATGTGAGGTGCAAGGGAGGAGAGTGATGTGATGTGAGAGGGGGGGGAGGAGTGGATGTGAGGGGGCGGTTGGAGGAGTGATGTGAGCTGCGGGGGGAGCGTGATAGCGGCAGGGAGAGTGATGTGAGGTGCGAGGGTGAGAGTGATGTGAGGTAAAGGGAGAGTGATGTGAGGTGCAAGGGGGGGAGTGATGGAGGTGCAAGGGGGGAGAGCGTTGAGGTGCAGATGGTGAAGGGAGAGCGAGTGTGATGAGAGGGAGGAGAGTGATGTGAGGTGCAAGGGGGGTGAGGTGAGTGAGATGATTGAGGGGTCAAGGGGGGGAGGTGATGTGATGTGCAAGGGGGAGGTGATGTGATGTGCAGGGGGGGAGAGTGATGGTAGGAGTAGGCAGGGGCAGGGGTGATTGTGTGAAGTGCAGGGGGTGGGATGTGTGTGGTGTGCAGGGGGTATTGTGTGTTTGATGTGGGAGGGGAGTATTTATGTGTGTGGGTGATGGGGAGAGATTAGAGGGTATGAGAGATAGATGGGGGAGATATTAGTCACCATCATCATAATCATCTCTCCTCCAGCACCTCTCATCATCATCCTCATATCTCCCCCATCTATCTCTCATACCCCAATCTCTCCCCCTCACCCACACACATAATACTCCCCCTCCACATCAAACACACAATACCCCCCTGCACACCACACACATCCCACCCCCCTGCACTTCACATCACTCTCCCCCTTGCACCTCACATCACTCTCCCCCTTGCACCTCACATCACTCTCCCCCCTTGCACCTCAATCAACCTCCCTACTTCACTCACTCTCTCCTCTCTCATCACCTCGCTCTCACCTCCCTGCACCTCAACTCGCTCTCCCCCTGCACCTCACATACTCCCCCCTTGCACCTCACATCACTTCTACCCTTTGCACCTCACATACGTACTCCCCCTCGCACCTCACATCACTCTCCCCGCAGCTTACATCACTCTCCCCCCTCGCAGCTCACATCACTCTCCCCCTGCACCTCACATCACTCTCCCCCCTCTCACATCACATCACTCTCCTCCCTTGCACCTCACATCGCTCTCCCCCCTTGCACCTCACATCACTCTCCCCACTTGCAGCTCACATCACTCTCCCCCCTGCAGCTCACATCACTCTCCCCTTTGCAGCTCACATCACTCTACCCCCTTGTGTGAATGACGGTGGGTGGGTGACAGTGACTTGGTGCGTGACAGTGACTAACAGTGACTTGACAGTGACTGGGTGGGAGACAGTGACTGGGTGGAAGACAGTGACTGGGTGGGAGACAGTGACTGGGTTACAGTGACTGGGTGCAGAGGTCGCTTGAACTGGGTTTTTATAAATGCAATAATAACCTATCACTTTACTTGGCACAACTCATAACACATAACACTGCTAACTGGGGTTAATGTCTTTATAACTTTTAATGGCGCAGCCACGCTCCTAAGGATATTGTCCTTTTCCGCCACCGCGCGTGCCCTGCACACCGTGTCCTTGCATTACTTAGAAATGGTTGTTAGTGGCTCAGTACTTTGGCCACTTCCCTAGTGTCCCCAAAGAGTTATACCCTAAGGCGGGATCACGCCAGTTGACCGTTGTGGTTGCACTTTAATGTAAATACCTCCCAGTCACTGCGGTGAACCGCAAACAGCTTCAAAAGAGATCCGTCGATCCAACGCTTTTGCTTCCAGATATCCCGTTGTCCAGCCGTCCTGGTTTCCAGATGACTGCACCGCCGCAACCTCTGTGCGTTGTCCTAACTGGTACTCAGTAAGGGGTGACGGTTGCTACGTACCACTATGGGGCGTCCCTGCACACATCAGCGCCTACTGTGACTCAGGGATTCTCCTAGGGGCCGCGGGGAAGAGCTGTCCTATGCAGGCGGTCACGGACCCCCCACCCACACTACCTACCTTCTCTCTCCTCACCTTCCGATCCCCTCTGCATAGCGTGGTCTCTCCCCACACTCCCTTTCCCTTTCCTTCTCCGTAATCCCAGCCTTCTGATTGGCTCCGACATCAGGTGACTTTCCTAGAGCTCATGGGAGTTGTAGTGCACCAACAAGCCTTTCTTGTTATTGTTCCGTCGTTCGTGCGCTTACTTGCACATGCACGACCTCCGCCGCACAAGAGTACATTAATGTCTGTCCAAGTTACCCAATACCATCCTCATACTCTGTGCATTTCTTACATATCTATTTTCATCAGTCCAGTTTCTCACATTAAGCATTACACTTGTTCATTCTAAATCTATACCACAAATTCTTTCATTTTGTAAATAATATCATGCAGTTGAAAAGCAATAATTACATTTTAGGAGGACAAGATATTTGTATTTATTCTCATCTGTACTCCCATTTAACATTTGGGATGCACATTGATACCCTGACATCCAAACCACATTGCCAAAATAGGTTCTCTTATACTGTAGTAACAAATCCTCCCTATACTGCTGTCAAAGCTTATGCACAGCAGATGCTAATGCCAATTATCGACTATGGGGACTAGTATACACGTCTCAGCACCCCAAACCCACCTGAGCAAACTTGACACCCTCTACAATTCAATTGTCATTTTGTTTCCCAATGCAACTACAACAACCCATGTCACTGCATAGCTCAAAGAACTTAGATTGGCATCATCACTAGAGTCTAGGCGCAAAGTTCACCTTTCCTGTCTTGCCTAAATTTTCATGGGCAAGCTACCCAGCATCTGAACAAGCTCCTCCTCACCACTACCACTTGCAGCACTCATCACCTAGAATCAGACTCCAAAAGACTGTTCATGGTCCCAAGCCTCAACAGTATCCGACGTTCCTCCTTCTCCTACGTGCACCCCAAAACTGAACAACCACGCAGAGACTCTCACATCCACCACCAGTTTAAGTTCTTTTCAAATCTAAGGCTTTCCCTCACATTTTAATCTGGTCTGTAACTGTTTATACGCCATAAATATATTTTTCTAACTGTGCATGCAATGTCTTGTATATAATGTATACCCTGTTCATTATGTAACTGTATTGTAACCATGTATATTGTTTTACTCTGTCCCAGGACATCCCTTGAAAAACGAGAGGTAACTCTCAATGTATTACTTCCTGGTAAATATTTTTAAATAATTCTTCGCGTCTGACTGAGCATGAATAATAAAGTACATTTCCTCAAACAATTCCCTGCCCCAAAATGCACTTTTGAAAAGATATATTATTACATCAATTATTCTTGTTATTATCAAACACATACGTGCCCTCACGTGTTGATATTGATTTTTTTTCATTCAAAAAAGTGTATGGACAGAAGAAAGTAAAACAAATTCAAATTTATTGATTATACAGTTTTTGAACATTTGAAAGCTCCTGTTGGAACATGTGTAATGAAGGAATGTCTGTAATAATAAATTCATGTTTCTAATTTCTCTATGTAATATTATCTTTTCAGAATTAGAAATCATTACACTCCCTCTCTCTTCGTCCGCTATAACTACACAAGGTGGTCATAATCTCATTTATCAGTGCCCTTTCTGTGCCTGTGGTAGCACATCCATATTCCAATGACATACCCTCTTCACTGAGATCCTTCTTAAAAATGTCTCACTCGTCTATGCAAGAAAAAAGAACCTGTGTTCACATTTATATATTTTCATATGTAAATGCCCCAAAGGATAACAGGAGACCCCCAATATTTAGTATGTATGCAATTTTTTTCAGGTTGCTCCGGTAAGTCTTCCTTGTCCCTGCTAATACCATGTAGCACCCCAAACGCTGGGCACACAGCCACTTGTGGCAAGACCACAGGATCTAGAGGATTGTCTTTAGTAACATCCCTTTTACAACCTGTTTGATGACTCTTCTTACTTTGTCTTCCTTATACCTGCCATCCCTCTCTGAAATTAAACACAAAATTCTATTATTAGTGTCTGAATACATATATAACTGTATGTGTCAGTCAATCATTGACATAGAGATGAGCTAAATATGTTGCACAAAGTTAAAAACGCACATGGAAGCCCTTTCACAATGCAGAATATTCAGTGTAGAAATGGGACCTTTATCTCATTACCTAGCTGAAGCATGTGCTATTTGTATCAAGCAGATATCAGCAATACATTTCCCCCTTATTCCTTTATAATGGCTCAACCATAACCCCTAATTCCCATGACTTGGGCATTGCAAGCTTTCTGTGAATAGCCTGTGTTTCTTTAGATCAAGACTTAAAGTGTAAATCATTGGAGTCACTCACAGACTGCTGTTTTCTAGCAAGTTTAGCATTACATGATCTATTCAAGGTCTGCAAATTAGGGACAAAACCAGTGCAAAAACTGCACCAGATTTATCATAGAAGGAATCCCATTGATAACTGGTACAGTCTCTGTCCAACTCTCCATCTAGAGCAGGGCCTGCACAGCATACTGCCCACCTGGCCTCTCGTGCGGCCCACGATGACTTCGGCGCGGGCACCAGTTAATTAAAAAAAAAAAATTTAAAAAGGTTACAAAAATGCATCGAATCCACGTGGTCCGCGCGCATGGCGCAGGCAAGCAGGGCCCGCGGCCCCCTCCACCTCCACACCTCCCAAACTGGGACGGAGGGGGAATTAACAGCCAACTCCTCCTGCGGCCTGCTTCCCACCGCTTCCCACCGCAGCCAGCTTCCCGCGACCCGAGCTCACCTCCCGTGCCCCCCCCCCCCCTGAGCCCACCCCCCGCGCGTCCCAAGCCACCTCTACTTCCTGGGCAGCTGCTGCGGGGATATTGGGGGAAGGAGGGGAAAGCGTCCGAGGGCAAGCTGCACCACCGTCAAGGTAAGTCACTGTCACCCACCGTCACCCACCCAGTCACTGTCACCCAGTCCATTGTCAAGCACCCAGTCACTCACCCACCAGTTCACTGTCACCCACCCACCCCGTCATGGTCCCCTGTCACCCAGTCACTTTCACCAGTCACTGTCAACCAGTCACGCACCAAGTCACTGTCACCATGTCACCCATCATTGTCACCCAGTCACTGTAACCAAGTCACTGTCCACCAACCCACCCAGTCACTGTCACCCTGTCACCCAGTCTCTGTCACCCAGTCACTGTCACCCTGTCACCCAGTTTGTCACCCAACCCAGTCCACTGTAACCCAGTCAATTGTCTCCCCAGCCGCTCCACTTCGGGTGACAGTGACTGGGTGACAGAGACTGGGTGACAGGGTGACAGTGACTGGGTGGGTGGGTGACAGTGACTTGGTTACAGTGATGCCACAAAGTTATAAAAGCACATGGAAGCCTTTCACAAGGCAGAATATTCAGTGGATAGGAAATGTGGACCTTTATCTATTACCTAGCTGAAGCATGTGCTATTTGTATCAAGCAGATATCAGCAATACATGTCCCCATTATTCCTTATATGGTCTCAACCATTAACTCCCATAATTCCAGACTTGGGCATTGCAGCTTTCTGTAGGAATAGCCGTGTTTTCTTTAGATCAAGACTTAAAGTGTAAATCATTGGAGTCACTCACAGACTGTTGTTTCTAGCAAGTTTAGCATTAACATGATCTATTCCAAGGTCTGCAAATAGGGACAAAACCAGTGCAAAAACTGCACCAGATTTATCATAGAAGGAATCCCATTGATAACTGTAGTACAGGTCTCTGTCCAACTCTCCATCTAGAGCAGGGCGCACAGCATACTGCCCCCTGGCCTCTCTGTGCGGCCCACGAGACTTCGGCGCCGGGCACCAGTTAATTAAAAAAAAATTTAAAAAAAGGTTACAAAAATGGCATCGAATCCACGTGGCCCGGCGCGCATGCGCAGGGCAAGCAGGGCCCGCCTCCTCACACCCCGCTCCCAACGTGGGACGGAGGGGGAAGATAACAGCCAACTCTCCTGCGGCCTGCTTCCCACCGACTTCCCACCGCAGCCAGCTTCCCGCGACCCGAGCTTCACCTCCCGTGCCGCCCCCCCCCCCCCTGAGCCCACCCCCCGCGCTCCCAAGCCACACTCACGTCGGGCAGCTGCTGCGGGGATAGTGGGGGAAGGAGGGGAAAGCGTCCGAGGGCAAGCTGCACCACCGCAAGGTAAGTCACTGTCACACCACCGTCACCCACCCAGTCACTGTCACCCAGTCATTGTCAAGCACCCAGTCACTTCACCCACCAGTCACTGTCACCCACCCACCCAGTCATGGTCCCACCCTGTCACCCAGTCACTGTCAACCAGTCAAGGTCAACCAGTCAACTGTCACCAAGTCACTGTCACAATCACCCCAGTCATTGTCACCCAGTCACGGGTGACAGTGACTGGGTGGGTGGGTGACAGTGACTTGGTTACAGTGACTGGGTGACAATGACTGGGTGACATGGTGACAGTGACTTGGTGACAGTGACTGGTTGACAGTGACTGGACATGGTGACAGTGACTTGGTGACAGTGACTGGTTGACAGTGACTGGTTGACAGTGACTGGGTGACAGGGTGACCATGACTGGGTGGGTGGGTGAGAAAAAACACGAAAAAGAAAAGAACCACACCCACTCCGCCCACCTGCCCCTCCACCCCCCCTCAACACTCCCCTCCACCTCCCGCATTATTATCCAACCTTTCCAACACAAATAGTCACCTATTGTCCACGATTTATAAATAATACTAACTATTACGGATATTTACTCCCCCCTGGGCACACGCCGGATATATCAGCTAGTATATTATATTTTTATATATTATATATATATATATTATATATATATATATATATCTATAGTATAATATATTAATAGATATAGATATTTATTATAGATATATATATATATATATATATAGATACAGTGTTGGACAAAGCACCAAAAAAAAATCTACTCGCCACACAAAAAAATCTACTCGCCACTAGTACCAACGTGTGCTGACTGGGCCAATATTTACTCGCCCCGGGGGTAAATTCACTCGCCGGGGCGGCAATGTATTAGGTTTGTCAAACCGACTGTATATATATATAAGCAGTACGATACGTTTGGAAATGAAAATCAGCAGGCAGCAGTACAGAGTTGAACAACGGACTTTTTTTTTTGGAAAAAATAAACCTATACCAACGTTTCGGGTCCCGGATGGGACCTGTCGGCACACTTGAAAGGTCCATTGTGGACCGAAAAGTTGTGGTTTTGTGTTTATTTTTCAATACATTGTTTGGTTTTAAATTTGGAGTGCTGCCTGCTGATTTGTTTCCAAACGGTTATTCGTATTGGTTATTTCTTCATTTATAGGATTGACCCACACCGTGGATTATTATTACGGAGTGCTATTTGTTCTGTTTTTTGTTCATGATGAATGGAAATCCGCTGATCGAGACGGAATGAAACGCGTAGGGTCAGTGGTACAGTAAAATACGGTGGTCGAACAGCCCAGGGGCCAGAGCAAGACGTCAGTCAGGAGTTTCCTGCTCCGTGACTGGTGTTTTACTCGAGGGTAGCAGTGTCAGACCAGGAATCCATCCGGGGTGGGGTTGATGGAGACATTCCAAACAGTGAAACGCACAACAGCAAAGCTGATTCCAGAGGGCAGCAGCAACCGTATGCAGCGACGGAGAGGAGAGAACATCGGTGAAATTTTGGACGTTCGGTCTGATGCATGGCTGGTCCCCATAAAATTTTCTTTTATTTCACTGACAACGTGTGAGTTGGCAATCGGTATGTTTCATGACAAATATTAAAAATTGTATATCGATTTCTAAACATGGATCGGGCGCTTTTTTTCGCTTTCTTTTTTCTAATAGGTATCGTTGGCGGTTGGTGGAGCCCAAGGAATTAAAGCGCCCGGACCAATACATTTCTATATAAAAAAAAAAAAAAAAAACAAAAAAGGACATTTATGGGAATAAGTATTTGATTTCTATGTTTGTTATGTATTTTTTTTTATTGTTGTAAGTTGTGACCCTCAAGACATAATTTCAAACGATATTTTGATTTAAGTTTTGCAACACTTTTTTATTTAATACATAATTCAATTTCAGTCCAACAACCTTTTTTTAACATTTTTGAATTTTTTGAATATATTTTTTATATTCAAATTAATACACAGCCACTTTTTCCCTGACCACTTTTATTACAATTAATTCCATTTCATAGACATCTGTGATGGGTGTGTAATTTTGCTGTTGGAATTAGAGTTGCAGCAATTTTTAGTGCTGTTATGTTCGAGCGCTTGTGATGTTTTTTTGCCATAATATAATATATATATTTAAGATATATATATATATATTGTGAACAAACGCCCCTCTTTTGTAGTGCGGAAGTCTGATGGGTTCTGCGACCACAGTCTTCTAGTATTTAATACAAAACAGGATCATGCAAAGTATTAAGGCGCTAACTAAGGCTTCTGCCTGCTTTATTTTCATCAAGTAAGGTACTGCCGTTGAACATGTGAGGGTTAGAGGTACTCAGATACTTTCATCAGCAGTTCACTCATTTCATTGGTTACGTATTCCCACACTTTCTGTTATTTCAAGTAAAAGAAACCAAACTATATAAACAAACGCTATACATTCAGGGAGCTAAATACACTTCAAAATTCAGTTCTCTTAACAGATGATGGCAAACTAAACTGGTTCCCCAAGCTAAAAAAAAATGCTCTCTCTTTAGGGCTCACAAGATACAGCCACAGTTCTTTTGCAACAGCGTAACCATTTGTTTGTCTATCTGTTGGGTGTCCAGGCAAATCCTATGGTACTGTGATACGGGGAGAGGCCGCAACCTCGATACTGGATGCGGAGAGTAGCGACACCCCAGCACCCCATGGCTCAAGGAGAGAGAGTGAAATGCAAAACCTCTCTGCTCTAAATACCTGTGCATGTGAGTAGAAGAGCAGGTGAGGGGAGAAAAATAGAGCCATTGTAATCTGTGGATCTGGATTTTCCATCCAGCTGCCGCTGAGTAATGGGAAGCTGTGAAACGGATCATTTTTAGCTATTCTGCACTTTCTGCTCTTAACAAAATGGGGGCAGACCAGAGCAGAGAAGACCAGGACCGGCAGAAAGAAGCAGAACAGAGGAGAAAGAGGCCTAACATCTTTGGACTATGTCCACATATCCCCCTCCCAGCTCACACCTAATGGGGAAGCGGGCCATGGACCCACTGGCGTGAGCGTCTACCTGAATACTTGAAGCTACTCCTCAGTAAATATAAGTATTCACATGATACGAATATGAAACTTCATTTATGGATGATTTTACCAACGAAAAGGGCATCCTTGTTTTTTCCTATTGTAAGGCTACCCAATTCTTTTTTCTTTTATACTAACAGCCTTGTAATCTTAAGGGCCATCAACCAGTATAGTAATTTGTAGTTTAGCCTACATTTCAACACAGAGAACAATATAAACATTGTAATATTGACAAACTGCTATTTGCCCATAGTTAAGTGGCCGTTGACATAGTCCACAAGTGTTAATATAAAAAAAAATAAATCGGATCAGTCCCCCAAAATTTTTTTTTTTTTGGACTTCACAGTCTATGTGCATCCTTTGATATTATTCTAGAGCCCACGTGAAACACGCAAATATCGTGGATTTTTAGCTTCTCGAGAGATCCTTGGACCAGATATACTCTTGGCTCCCACAGTTTGTGGTCACAGATTGGTGAGATAAGGAAAATCTTTGCAGGCGCCATGTCTAAACATACCCGTTTGTGTTTTTCTTTTCAATCTTGATTTCCTTTTGTTGGCCATTACCGAGGCCTTGGGTTTTGGAGACCTGTTGCCATTCGTACAAAACGTAGTCCATATTACAACCATGTCTTAGAATCTGTCAACAAGTTTGTGTTTTCATGCGAACTTGCCAACCCCGCTAAAAATGCGAAAACATTCTTCTGTATTGTCCCGGGTGGGGTCCAACTAGGTTTGATATCTATGGACAAACGTAATGAAATGAGGGATCTGATTTTGGAATTCCAGATCAGGGAGTATATTTTCAGGGAGGTTGCCTATCTGTTCTGGAATAACGAGGCACAATCAAAGTTCAATTCTTTCCCTTCTCTTTGTCACAGTGGAGGACATTGAGTTTTGTTACTTTCCTGGTCTTACCTTTGTGAAGTGTCTCTTTTGCCTGGAATCTTTATCCACTTCCATCTTATAGCAAATCGTCATATTGTGCAACAGCATGGAAGAAACAGTATAGGAACGTCAGTGCCTTGGTAGGAGTGTAGGAGATAGAACCCGAAAACCACCTTAGCACTCTCCCAATGTGCGTTCATCTGTTCAGAGCGAGGTTGTAAACCTGTTTTCAATTTTCTCTATTCTTGACGATTCCAGCTTGGCAGGTGCTCACTTCCGGGGGTCTTGGGTCCCAGATCCGATGCAGCCGGGGCCCCTATTTGCAGTGTGGTCCAGCTGCTTTAGTAGATTCGGGCCATCTCGCTTTTATAGGCAGTGGTCAGGCAACCACCACCTGACGGAGGACACCTCCTTCTCTCGGGCAACGTTATTCTCGCAGCTCAGCCATCTGCTTCAGCGCGCTCAACCTGATCGTGCACAGACCTCCCTCAGGGGTCACCTCTTTCTGGTGCTTGCTTGGGTTTGAATCAGCGCCTCCATTTTTGGAGTCTGCAATTGGGTCGCTGAGAGATCGCCGCTGATTTGATATGTCTAGTGACTTCCTGCCATTTCTAGTTTCTGACAATTGACTTCTCCACTTTTCTGCTTGGTTGATAGCTACTCTCACTTCATCATCATGGCATCAAGCTGAATATTTTCTGGTCAGACTACATTCTCTCTTTTTACAGTCTCTAAATTACTCAGGGTATTCTCATAGGTTTTCTTCAATGACACAGTCTGTGCGGCGAGCGTTAGACATATGGGTGAGAGTTCCGCTCTGCGTGATTCAGCGCGTGCTCATTGCCGAGAAACCCAATCATGTGATGGAAGTTTTGCAACATCTTTCTGGGACATCTATAGCATAGTTTCAGTCAGTCTTGTTTTCTTTGATTTCGCTGGGCTCTTGCTATGGTGGTGGCAGTAGCCCTTTGTCATCCTAGGGCGTGTCTCATCCTGGGACGATTGCGCCAGGCACCCTATGGGCATTTGTCATATCGGAGCTTTCTGCGGCATTGGTACTGACAGGCAGGTTTTCAAGTGGCTCGGTCACTTTCACCTGTGCTGTGAGTAACAGTTTCTTCTTTTGCTTTATTAGCCTCCAAGAGATATCAGTGGTCCTGGGCACCACACTCACTGTTATCAGCTTCCACATCTTGCTTGCACTCAACAGGGCGTGCTTGCTTTTGCACGATGGCTTTGTCTTTGGAAAATTTTTGGGGCACACATTTCACATGTGACCTACTTCACGACAGGCCCAGATATAAATATTGTAGGTACGGTCTCGCATCGGGTGTGATCATAGTGAGGCCTGAAGGGACATGTGTTTGTGGTTACGTACATTTACACAAAAACATTTCACGTCGGCCATTTAGAAAACGGCAGGGACCATTGCTTAGCTGCAATTGCACCTACATCAGCAAATTACATACAGCACTTGCTATGCTGCAAATTCACTACCTCAAGCAAAAGGCATTAGTTACAAAACAGCACTTGCAGTGGCCAAAAATTTTTTTTTTTTTCTTCAGCAAAAAACATTTTGGTTTCGTGTTTGGCGTTCAGGGTGCTATTGCTACCACATTCGCACATTCTTGTGTACGCTAGAAGCAAACTGATGGATACAACAGTGGAAACAGACTTCACTCATAGCATCTGTATTTTACTTCAGCTGGCGGCCATTTTTAAACCCCGCATTTATTGGCAAACCCACGACTTAGTGTCTGCCCGCATTCTCCACCATATGTGAACAACGCCCTCTTTGTAGTGCGCTGAGTCTGTCTGGGTTCTTCCGACCACAGTCTGGTTTATACAAAAAAAAAGGTATTTACATACAATTATTACAGCTCATGGCTATTAACGCTAGGCTTACTGTCCTGCTTTGTTTATCCACGAAGGTACTGCAGCTTTTAACATGTTAGGTTAGAGGTACTACAGAGTACTTTCATTCAGCAGTCATCATTCATTGGTTACAGTATTCCCACACGCTTATTTCAAGTAAAAAGAAACCAAACTTAATAACAAAATCTATTCCCTTTCAGGGGAATGCTAACTACTACACAAAAACGTCTCTCTAAACAGCTGCCTGGCCAACAAAATGTCTTCCCCAGCTTAAAACAATGCTCTCTCATTTAGGTAACAAGATCTACAGCACAGTCTTTTAAGCAACAGCGTAAAACCATTTGTGTCTATTCGTGTTGGGGTGTCCAGGGCAACATCCGTCTGGTATGGAACGTGGGAGGATGAGCCGTACCTCGATATGGATGCAGGGAGTAGCGGACACCCCGCCCACGGCGCCAGGAGAGAGAGTGAAAGTGCAAAACCATCTCTGCTCTACATACCGTAATGTGTGTGATTTAGAGAGCAGGGTGAGGAGGGAGAACGAGGAGCCATTATGGTAATTCTGTGCTCTGGTTTTCATCCAGCTGCCTGCGAGTAATGGGAAGCTGTGTGGAGACGATTCAGTTTTTAGCTATTCGCACTTTGCTGTCTAAAATGGGGCAGAAAGCTGCAAACATTCTTGGGGGGAGATGTCACAAAATCTTTAAAAGATATATATATAGATAGTGAATAGATTATGAATATGATTATAATAGATTTATCATATATATAGATAAATATCTATATAAGATATATATGAGATAGATATTTATATATATATAATATGATATAATATATATAATATTATATTATATTATTATATTATAATATATATATATATCTACATATATATATATATAGAAACCTGTCTTCCATAAGAAAGGCCACAAAAGCAGCAACACTCAGATAAAGAAAAAGGACTGTCATTAGCAGTACAAAAACAGCACACTATAAACCAAACGTTCGGTACCAGGCAGGACCTTCCTAGGGGGGTGCTCCTAGGACGAAACGTTGGGTTATAGGTGTGCTTTTGTAAAGCTACTACATGTCTTTTTGCTTATCGAAGTGTTGCTGTTTTGTGCCTTTCTTATGGGAGCAGGGTTCTATTAGATTTCTGGAGCATTGCACCTTACTTTACATTTGTGCTTGGAGTGCTGGCTGCGCTTTTGTTATATATAATATATATATATGATATATATTATCATTTAACATTTTACCTGCCCCATACCAGGCCCCCATTCCCAGCAATTAATAGCACCACCTCCCCCACCAATACCCCTGCCCCACAATTTTACCTGTCAACACACCAAGCAACCCTCTCCAAACAATAGCCCTCACTTCTCTCCTTCCCCACCAATAGCCTCCCTTCATGCCTGTCCATGAACAAGAACCACATTCGTTTCACCCCCCCCTTTCCTTTGCAGTTCTGCCTGTCGAGCTTCTCATTTCCAGGGCATGTGTTTGTCTGTGCACCCAACAGTGCCCGTGTGTAACACAGTGTTGCCAATCCTATCTTGCCACTTAGCCAGGAGGTTGTACAGCCACCACCGTTTCCCTCAGAGGGGTAGTCTGTTCTCCCCCTAGGCTTTGCTCTACAGATGGTCTGTCCCCAGATATCTTGCTACCCAAGCATACATGGCATCCTTCACCTTCAACAATGCTGAGGTGAGTTACCCTCTGTTATTGCTCCAGTGGCGGGCCGGCTCATTTTCACTGCCTACTACAAATCACCCACACGAGAGGATTCTTCAAACACCAACAATTCTTCCACAGTGCGCGTTTTATGCTGCTTTCACTAATAAGTGCAAGAAAAGTATACAGGACTTGGTGTTTTGGAAAAAGAGGGCTGAGTTGAACCCTATCTGGGCTAATACATTCTAACACATGGCACCGCTGGCATCCAGAATAAGCCCTCCTCTCCAACAAACAGACTCCTCCTTTTCATAGCATCCTCTTCACTTTGTGGGCGTGGTGATTGTCATATTGGTTTTATTGGCCATTAAACCCTATTAAACCCATTTGGATAGCAGGACAATGGCGGTACTGTAGAGGTGGAGGGAGGGGGTTAGGTTTGTTCAGAGGGTTGGGGGAGAGAGGGGAGGATGGCGGGGTGGTGGGGGGGGGGGGATTATGGGGATAAGTGCCAAAGGAGGGAGGTTAGGCCATCAAGGAGGACTATGGGGGGGGCGGGGGGGGTTTGAAACCCTTGTATGCAATAGCATTTGTAGCTCTATACCATACAATGCATAGTCGGTATTCGGGTGTTGGTTCAATAATTGGTGGCTACTAGTAACAGTACAATGTACATGTTATCCATGGCTTCCTATGGATTTTTAAAAGAAAGTAATTTATACACATTTTGTATTTTTTCAGGCCTATAAGCCAGGTAATATATTGCCATCTGGGAGAGGTTACCCACAGAAGCGTTTTAGGAATTTGTGTTAGTTGCTGTTACGTAGAGTGAGAGCTTATTTGCGGGGAGTGGAAGGTGTGATGGAAGTGGAAGTGGTTCATGAGTTGACGTGGCGTGGTTAGTTGAGTAGGCATGAGGGGAGTGGTTGCTTTGAGGGGGCGTGTGTGTGTGAGGGAGAGTGGTGTGTGTGAGGGCAGTGTGTGTGTGTGTATGTGTGAGGGCAGTGTGGTGTGTGTGAGGGGAAGTGTGATATGTGAGGGGTGTCTGATGTGTGTGAGGGCAGGGGTGTGGACACGTAGGGTTTGGGGGTGGGGAGGTAGGGGCGTGGATTTGAACAAAGACACAGATTGCATGAAAGGTACAGAAAGTGAATGAAATAGCTTTTTAAAAATCCCTATATACCCACGGGTGGATAGGAAGAAAGAATACGGACGATCGCTTATATTTACGTGGGAATCAGGGGTCCGTCGCGCATGGATATGCACATCCTCAAAGCTATAAGAAATAGGACCCCTATGTTTATACTTGTAATTTGAAGATTAATAATATTTGTAACATGCAAATACCAATATAATTTACCGGGTACCGGGTTAGTTTAAGGGAATTTGAGCCAGATTTATTGTGTGAGGTGGCGCGTGGTGGTTCATTCAATGTAAAGTGTTTCATTTCCAACCTGCAAATGAAAATATTCTATCAAAGAAAATAAGGAATGAAATAAAATTATGTATCTATTATTAATTGAATATGTTGTGTTACAATTTCTTTCTTCTAGTTAATGACTGAGTTGGTTTTTTGATAAGGTTTGAGGGTGGTATGTTTGAACACTTGACATATTCATAGTGAATGTATGTTTGTTTAGATTTACATGAGGACCACAATCTGATCAATCAAAACCAACTTATTCTCTGCAAAGACAAGAACATCAAAGACACCAATTAAATAATTTATTGATTTAGAGGTACCAGCGTCCTCCGTGTTCCCCCTTGCCCCGTGAATGCAGGAGGGACCCCGCGTGCGCACGAGGAGTGGATCGGATAGACCCCCCCCCTCCCCGAAAGTAGAGTAGCGATCGCACTCGCGGCAGCTCACGTAGCAGGGCGCCCGCCATCTTACGCATAGCCACGATGCGTAGTAGTGCTATGAGTGTGGGGGCCCTAGGTGATGTTGCGTATGCGCGGACAAGCGGTGAAGGTGGCCAATAGTGTCTTGCTAACAGGATAGGAAAGTGTTCCGCAGAGACCACGAGTCAGTGGGTGAAGGGATAGCAAGGTGGAGAGAGGAGGTGTGTGTGAAGGTGTCAGTGACCCACTGCAGTAGGCCAGTTATCTTTCCCCTAGCCCCAGTGCAGGCTTGAGACACCATAGTTTGTGGTGCTCCAGGGAAACAGCCGTTAGATAGGGACTTACTTGATAGTGTGTAGTACCTTGCAGGGACACATTACTGAACTTGAGGATCCTGATACTGGTGTGTTTGGGACAAGACTGCGCTGTGGAGTCAAGGCACGTCAGAAACATTCCCCATGGTGGGAAAGTCATTGGGAGAGAATGCGCTGGATCGGCGATCCTTTTTTGAAGTATCAGCAACCGGGGTCGTGGAGCGCCCGGCATATATTTTCATAAGTGCACAACATACGGTATCTTACAGCCGCTTGATCCCGCCTTGGGGTGGGTTCTTGAAGACACTCATGGGTTAAGTGACATGGTCGGTAGTTGACATAGTGTGGGAACATACACCGTGGTGGGGATACTACTGTACAAGAAGCGTGGCAGGGGCCACTGGTATACAAAGGTTATTAATGTATTTGTGTATGACCTATGCAGTAAAGGTTAACATAATATTTGCAAGCTATTGTTCTTTGTTCAGGGTAAATCGCAACATTGGGGATCTTGGGCAAGTGGAGGCGCTGCCAGTTATTATATTGTGCCCAGGCTCCCAGTAGCGGAGGCTCAGATCTCTGTGAGCCAGCAGGTAAAGTCAGCACAAGTAGACCGGTCCAGTTAGAGGGAGAGGAAGAGGGCACGTACAAATAAAATGTTTTACCAGGAGAGAATACATTGAGAGGACTCTCGTTTTCAAGTAGTCCTGGGCATAGAGTTATGATGACAAATAATACATGTTACAAATACATAGTTACATGAGTGAACAGGGTATACATTATATGAAGACATTGCATGCACAGTTAAAGATAATATAATTATAGGGTATGCAATAGTTACAAACCAGATTAAAATGTGAGGACAGCTTAGTTTTGAAAGAATTTAGACATGGTGGTGGCGTGTGAGAGTCTCCGGTTGATTGTTCCAGTTGTGAGGTGCACAGTAAGAGAAGGGGAGAGCCGGATACTTGTGACCATGAACAGTCTTTTGAGTCAGATCTCAGTGATAGTGCTGCATGTGGTAGGGGTGAGGGTGGGAGGCTGTTCAGATAGGTGGGTAGCTTGCCCAGAAAAGACAGGAGAGATATAACTTTGCGCCTACACTCAAGTGATGACCAATCTAGTTCTTTGAGTATTTATCAGTGTGATGTGTGCTGTAGTTGCATTGGAGAACAAAATGGCAATTGAATTTTAGAGGGTATCAGGTTTTGTCAGGTGGGTTTGGGGAGTGCTGGAGTATACTATGTCCCCATAGTCGATAATTGGCATTAGCATCTGCTGTGCAATACGCTTTCTGACCAGCAGATATAGGGAGGATTTGTTACTACAGTATAAAGTATACCTATTTTGGCAATGGTTTTGGATGTCAGGGTATCAATGTGCATCCCAAATGTTAAATGGGAGTACAGATGAGCAATACAAATAATCTTGTCCTCCTAAAATGTAATTATTGCTTTTCAACTGCACTGATATTATTTACCAAAATGAAAGAATTTGTGTATAGATTTTAGAATGAACAATGTGAAGCTTAATGTGAGAAACTGACATGAATGAAATGATATGTAAGAATGCACAGAGTATGAGGATGGTATTGTGTAACTTGGACAGACATTTAATGTACTTCTCTGTGCGCGAGAGGTCGTGCATTGCAAGTAAGGCCACGAACGACGGGACCAATACAAGAAAGGCTCTGTGTGCACACAACTCCCATGAGCTCTAGGAAAGTCACCTGATGTCGGAGCCAATCAGAAGGCTGGGATTACGGGAGAAGGAAAGGGAAGTGTGGGGGAGAGACCACGCTATGCAGAGGGGATCCGGAAGGTGAAGGAGAAGTAGTGTGGGCGGGGGGTCCGTGACCCGCCTGCATAGGACCCAGCTCTTCCCCGCAGGCCCTAGGAGAATCCCTGAGTCACAGTAGGCTGCTGTGCTGCAGGGACGCCCCATAGTGGTACTGTAGCAAGTCAACCCTTACTGAGTACCAGTTAGAGACAAGGCAACAGAGTTGCGGCGTTGCAGTCATCTGAACCAGACGGCGGACAACGTTGATATCTGGAAGCAACGCGTTGGATGAGAGGATCCTTTTTGAAGCTGTTGCCGGTCACCGCAGTGACTGGGAGGTATTTACATAAAGGGCACACAACACCGGTCAACTGGCACTGATCCCGCCTTAGGTATAACTCTTTGGGGACACTAGGGAAGTGGCCAAAGTACTGAGCCTACTAACAAACATTTCTAAGTTAAGCAAAGGACACGGTGTGCAGGGCACGCTGGGGGCGGAAAAGGACAATACTCTAGGAGCGTGGCTGAGCCATTAACGTTATAAAACATTACCCAGTTAGCAGTGTTATGTGTTATGAGTTTGCCAAGTATAAGTGATAAGGTTATTATTGCATTATAGTAAACAATTCAAAGGTTGGTTATGATTCTTGCCCAGGGGAATCTCACATAACGGGGATCCTGGGTAAGTGGAGGCGCTGCGCTAATAATGTTACCCCAGGCTAACAGCTAGCGGAGGCTCAGATCTCCTGGAGCCACAGGTGTGTGCAGTACCCGTAGTCTCTTTGGAGTGTCAGAAAATGGGCTACATGATTTAATTACATCCATGGGTTAATATGTATTCATGATATAGTATTTTAAAACACACTGCAGCTCAGCAAGGTCTTAATTTAACATTTGCCATACTGACACTGAAAAATGCTGTTCTTTTTCTTTTAAGTAAACTATAAAACTTTGTAAGAATCATGAGAGGACTTGTGATTTTTCAACTAGCAGAAAGCCAACAAAATTAATAAGAAATAGAATATGTACTATATTAGAAGGGTCAATATTGAAATAAGAATCCATGTGACAAAATAAGTTTAGTATGATCCAAGTTAAGATATGTTCATACTGTATGATTCGGGAGGCGTCATATTGATTGTTAAATGGACTTAAAACTATATACAAGACTTATCCAACATCACATCAGAAAGATTGACCAAAGACTTGCAATGGATTCCAGTCTCCACAAGCATTATTAGATGAAGAATTTGATCCAAAAGGACTTTGGATACCTTCTACTGTGATGAGAAATATCCCTTAATGATGAAGGTGTGGGTTCCCTTTGAAAAAATTGCATGAAAACGTTCTCTTCAGGTTTGTATATTTATTTGTTACATAGAATGAATTTGTGGAAACAGACAGATATTTTTACATACAGAAAATGAATGCATATTTATTACACTAATACAAAATCTATTTAGTAATAATTATTTTATTATCAAGTGGTATTTGCTGTACACTGTATGGTGGAGGGTTTTTGTCACTTTATTACCCACCATTAACTGTTTGTGTCTGGTTTACCCAGTACCAGCATAGCCATTAATAATCGTAACTGAGATTGAAAGGGTTGAAGAGCTGTTGTGAGTAGGGTTACTGTGAGTAGGGTTAACCGAGACGTGCTGAACAGCTGTGCAATATCGCAGGAATAAATTTGTAGGGGTTCTCTGCTAAAATGGACAAGAAGCAAAGTGACACACTGAGTGCTCATTTTCCTGTATTACCCAGAATCCTGGCTGCGAGTAGAAGCACTGTATGCTAATAGAAAGGGAAGGGCAGGGTGCAGACCTGTCTGAGAGATGTGACTGTGTTCACAAGTGATATTTTTATTTGCTGTACACTGTGTGGTGAAGGGTTTTTGGCATTTTTTACCAAACCATAACTGTTTTGTGTTTATTAACTAATAATAATAGTCAAGCCAATGATCTCTCTATGTGGGGTTTGCCTCTGTCCCGTCTTCACATTACATAACAAGTACCAAGTGGGCTATGTATAAGACGTGTGTTTTCCAAATGAATAAGTAGCAACACACAGTACTGTACATACAGTAAGATGCTTTCAGTGAGATAAAATGAACACAGACAAGTGATCATTTAGATCCAGGGTAGGCAACACTGTCGCCATTCGCCACATGTGGCGAAGTGCAGGAAAACTGTGGGAACAGGGCCCCCGGGACACTCTGTGCCACCCGCAACGGCCCCCTCAAATACCCCCCCTTCCCCTTCCTTGGTAAGGACGCGCTCCCCTCCTCCCACACCCGCCTGCTACAATGGTGTGACACAATGCGCTCCCTCCCCTCCGAGGCCACTCCATGACGCGCTGATGCCGCGCGCTCCCTCCCCCCGAGCGCTCCAGTTGTGACGCGTCCCCCCGAGACATGCTTCAGAGTGACGGCTAACGCCCGTCTGCCCCCACTGCCGCCCATCCGCCTGCCACTGCTGCCTATCAGCCAGTCACCGCCTCGTCCGCCTGCCACCGCCGCGCTGCAATCTGGGAGGTGCAAGGGGGAGGTGCAGGGGGGAGATGAAGGGTTCAGGGGAGGAGGAAGGGTGCATGGGGGAGATGAAGAGTGGCAGGGGGAGGATGAAGAGTGCAGGGGGGGAGAGAAGTAAGAGTGCAGGGGGAGATGAAGAGTGCAGGGGAGAATGAAGAGTGCAGGGGGAGGATGAAGAGTGCAGGGGGGAGATGAAAGGAGGAAGAGTGCAGGGGGAAGATGAAGAGTGCAGGGGGAGATGAGGATGAAGAGTGCAGGGGAGATGAAGAATGAAGAGTGCAGGGGGGAGATGAAGAGGAAGGGGGAAGATGAAGGATAAGAGTGCAGGGGGGGATGAAGAGTGCAGGGGGAGGATGAAGAGTGCAGGGGTGAGATGAAGGATGAAGAGAAAGGCAGGGGGGAGATGTTAGGGTGCAGGGGTGAGATGAAGGGTTCAGGGGGGGGGATGGGGAGGTTAAAGGAGATGGTGATGAGGGGGGGTTAAATGAGAAGGTTGAGGGGGGTAAATGAGATGGTGAGGAGATGATGATGGGAGGGAATTGGTGGTGGGTGAGAGGATAAGGGGGGTTGCGGTCTGAGGGCCGTTCTTAGTGCGTGCGCTTGCTGGCCGTGAGCGCTGCAGTTATAGTTGGTGAGGTTAGTCAGCCTTTCATAATGGTGTGCAACGACAAGGCAAGTCACTGAAATGGTGTGTGTGTGGCATGTAGTCAATGTTAATAAATAATTTATTAAAGTATTTCTTTTTTATTTCAAAGTATTTATAAACACACACATGCATTGCACCCACTCGCTCACAGCATACACACAAAAAGCATGCGTCACCAACTTAGAACGGCACTGGAATGTATAAACTTGTTCAAACAGTGGGTGTTTAAAATTTTCGCATGCACTAATTATACCTCAATTTTAACATGGTGCGCTATTTTCACTTCTAATTCGCCACACTGTGGCTACATTGAAAAATAGGTTGCCCACCCCGTTTAGATATACCGTATATACCTATTTTATACCCTGCTGCATTTAAATGTATTCTTTTTTGTAGTATGGGTTGATTGCCTGGGACATTTATTTATTATTTTTTTTCAACCCATAAAAGCTTATTAAGATAACAAAATTGTGTTTTATTTCTTCTAACTGTTGATGCAGGGGTGTGAGAGGAGACACATTGATTGATATTTCCGCTGGGCCCATCAATTTACCATATCTTACAGCCGTGTGATATCTTCAAAGAGATTATTGTGATAGAATTTACTGAGCCCAATATCCAAGAATTTGACAAATGGCTTAAAAAGGATCAGGAGCTGCTGATTGGTCATATCGCAGCAAAGGGATGTTTGTGAACTAGAAGGCAAAAGGTAACATATTTCCAAGTGCTTTATTCAAGGCAAATAATACTGTATGTACCAAGGAAGTAAAGTGTGAGGCAAAAGAAAATGATGCAGTGTCTTCTATATGGTTTAGATAGTTTTTGAGATTTTGCCACTAAAATAAAATTGCAAAACACAAAAAGAAATGGAATGTGTGAAAAAATAACAAAAAAACATCTGTCAATTTCCATTGTGGTTAATGGTTTTAGTTATTGATGTTAATTTTGTGGGTATTTTAGGGTGAGATTTCTATCAACAGATTAAAAAAAGGGCTATTTAGCAAATCTCTAGATCAGGCCGAAATGCTCCAAGGAAAAACAAATTGGGCCGCGCACGGGTAAAAATTATCATCGTCATCGTCATCAACATATCATAATCATATTCTCCAGCACCTCTCATCATCATCCATATCTCCCCCATCTATCTCTCATACCCCAATCTCTCCCCTCACCCACACACATAAATACTCCCCTCCACATCAAACACACAATACCCCCTGCACACCACACACATCCCACCCCCTGCACTTCACACAATCACCCTGCAACCTCCTCCTACCTCCCCTGGACCTACATCACTCTCCCCCCTTGCACATCACATCACTCTCCCCCTTGCACCTCACATCACTCTCCCCCTTGACCTCAACATCCCTCTCCCCTGACCTCACATCACTCTCCTCCCTCTCATCACATCGCTCTCTACCTCTGCACCTCACACGCTCTCCCCCCTTGCACCTCCATCACTCCCCCCCTTGCACCTCACATCACTCTCCCCTTTAACCTCACATCACTCTCACCCTCGCACCTCACATCACTCTCCCTGCCGCTTAATACCGCTCCCCCTCGCAGCTCACATCACTCCTCCCCGGCACCCTCACATCACTCTCCCCTCTCACATCACATCACTCTCCTCCCTTGCACCTACATCGCTCTCCCCCTGCACCTCACATCACTTCCCACTTGCAGCTCATCACTCTCCCCCCTGCAGCTCACATCACTCTCCCCTTTGCAGCTCAATCACTCTACCCCTTGTGTGAATGACGGTGGGTGGGTGACAGTGACTTGGTGCGTGACAGTGACTAACAGTGACTTGACAGTGACTGGGTGGGAGACAGTGACTGGGTGGAAGACAGTGACTGGGTGGGAGACAGTGACTGGGTTACAGTGACTGGGTTGGTGACAAACTGGGTGACAGGGTGACAGTGACTGGGTGACAGAGACTGGGTGACAGGGTGACAGTGACTGGGTGGGTGGGTGACAGTGACTTGGTTACAGTGACTGGGTGACAATGACTGGGTGACATGGTGACAGTGACTTGGTGACAGTGACTGGTTGACAGTGACTGGTTGACAGTGACTGGGTGACAGGGTGACCATGACTGGGTGGGTGGGTGACAGTGACGGGGTTGGTGAAAGTGAATGAAAGTNGACTGGGTGCTTGACAATGACTGGGTGACAGTGACTGGGTGGGTGACGGTGGGTGACAGTGACTTACCTTGACCGGGTGGGTGCAGCTTGCCCTCGGACGCTTTCCCCTCCTTCCCCCAATATCCCCGCAGCAGCTGCCCAGGACGTGAGGTGGGCTTGGGAGCGCGGGGGGTGGGCTCAGGGGGGGGGGGGGGGGCACGGGAGGTGAGCTCGGGGTCGCGGGAAGCTGGCTGCGGTGGGAAGCGGTGGGAAGCAGGCCGCAGGAGGAGTTGGCTGTTACTTCCCCCTCCGTCCCACGTTGGGAGCGGGGTGAGGGAGCGGGCCCTGCTTGCCCTGCGCATGCGCGCCGGGACCACGTGGATTCGATGCCATTTTTGTAACCTTTTTTTAAATTTTTTTTTAATTAACTGGTGCCCGGCCGAAGTCATCGTGGGCCGCACAGAGAGGCCAGGGGGCAGTATGCTGTGCAGGCCTGCTCTAGATGGAGAGTTGGACAAGAGACTGTACTACAGTTATCAATGGGATTCCTTCTATGATAAATCTGGTGCAGTTTTTGCACTGGTTTTGTCCCTAATTTGCAGACCTTGGAATAGATCATGTAATGCTAAACTTGCTAGAAAACCAGCAGTCTGTGAGTGACTCCAATGATTTACACTTTAAGTCTTGATCTAAAGAAACACAGGCTATTCCTACAGAAAGCTGCAATGCCCAAGTCATGGGAATTATGGGAGTTAATGGTGAGCCATATAAAGGAATAATGGGGGACATGTATTGCTGATATCTGCTGATACAAATAGCACATGCTTCAGCTAGTAATGAGATAAAGGTCCACATTTCCTTACACTGAATATTCTGCCATTGTGAAAGGGCTTCCATGTGCGTTTTATAACTTTGTGCAACATATTTAGCTCATCTCTATTGTCAATGATTTGACTGACACATACAGTATATATGTATTCAGACACTAATAATAGAATTTTGTGTTTAATTTCAGAGAGGGATGGCAGGTAAAGGAAGACAAAGTAAGAAGAGTCATCAAACAGGTTGTAAAATGGGATGTTACTAAAGACAATCCTCTAGATCCTGTGGTCTTGCCACAAGTGGACTGTGTGCTCAGCGTTTGGGTGCTACATGGTATTAGCAGAGACAAGGAAGCTTACCGGAGCAACCTGAAAAAAATTGCATCACTACTAAATATTGGGGGTCTCCTGTTACTCTTTGGGGCATTTAATATGACATATTATAAAATTGGTGAACACAGGTTCTTTTTCTTGTCATACGATGAGACATTTTTAAGAGAGGCTCTCAGTGATGCAGGGTATGTCATTGAGAATATGGATGTGCTACCCAGCAGAAAGGGCACTGATAAATTAGATTATGACCACCTTGTGTATGTTATAGCGCGTAAGGAGAGGGAGGTTTAATGATCTAATTCTGAAAGATTAATATTTACATAGAGAAAATTAAGAACATGAATTTATTATTACAGAATTCCTTCATTTACAATGTCCAACAGGAGCTTTCCAAATGTTCAAAAACTGTATAATCAATAAATGCATTTTTGTTTACTTTCTTCTGTCCATACACTACTTTTTGAATGAAAAAAATCAATATCAACAAGTGAGGGCACGTATGTGTTTGATAATAACATAAATAATTGATGGTAATAATATATCTTTTCAAAAGTGCATTTAGGGGCCAGGGAATTGTTGAGGAAATGTTACTTTATTATTCATGCTCAGTCAGACGCAGAAATTTATTTATAAAATATTTTACCAGGAAGTAATACATTGAGAGTTACCTCTCGTTTTCAAGGATGTCCTGGGCACAGAGTAAAACAAATAATACATGGTTACAAATACAGTTACATAAATGAACAGGGTATACATTATATACAAGACATTGCATGCACAGTTAAAGAAAATATATATTATAGGCGAATGAAACCAGATTAAAATGTGAGACAGCCTTAGATTTGAAAGAACTTAAACTGGTGGTGGATGTGAGAGTCTCTGGTTGGTTGTTCCAGTTTTGGGGTGCACGGTAGGAGAAGGAGGAACGTCCGGATACTTTGTTGAGCCTTGGGACCATGAACAGTCTTTTGGAGTCTGATCTCAGGTGATGAGTGCTGCAAGTGGTAGTGGTGAGGAGCTTGTTCAGATAGCTGGGTAGCTTGCCCATGAAGAATTTAAAGGCAAGACAGGAAAGGTGAACTTTGCGCCTAGACTCTAGTGATGACCAATCTAGTTCTTTGAGCATATCGCAGTGATGTGTGTTGTAGTTGCATTGGAGAACAAAATGACAAATTGAATTGTAGAGGGTGTCAAGTTTGCTCAGGTGGGTTTGGGGTGCTGAGCCGTATACTATGTCCAGGGTATCAATGTGCATCCCAAATGTTAAATGGGAGTACAGATGAGAAATACAAATAATCTTGTCCTCCTAAAATGTAATTATTGCTTTTCAACGGCTGCAGTAGAAGCACTGTATGCTAATAGATAATGGGGAAGGGCAGAGTTGCAGACCTGTCTGAGAGATGTGACTGTGCTCACAAGTGATATTTTTATTTGCTGTACACTGTGTGGTGAAGGGTTTTTGGCATTTTTTACCAACCATAACTTGTTTTGTGTTTATTAACTAATAATTAATAGTCAAGCCAATGATCTCTCTATGTGGGGTTTGCCTCCTGTCCCGTCTTCACATTACATAGCTAAATACCAAGTGGGCTATGTATAAAGACGTGTGTTTTCCAAATGAAATAATTAGCAACACGCAGTACAGTAAGATGCTTTCAGTGAGATAAAATGTAACACAGACAATGCATCATTTAGATCCAGGGTGGGCAACACTGTCGCCATTCGCCACTTGTGGCGAATTGGCAGTAAAACTGTGGCGAACAGGGCCGCCGGGACACTCTGTGCGACCCGCAACGGCCCCCTCAAACACCCCCTCTTCCCCTTCCTTGGTAAGGATGCGCTCCCCTCCCTCCCACACCCCCACCTGCTCCAGCATGCGTGTGACACATGCGCTCCCTCCCCTCCGAGGCCACTCCATGACGCGCTGATGCCGCGCACTCCCTCCCCTCCGAGCATGCTCCAGTGTGACGCGCTCCCCCCGAGCACGCTTCAGAGTGACGCGCTGACGCCCGTCTGCCCCCACTGCCGCCCATCCGCCTGCCACTGCTGCCCATCAGCCAGTCACCGCCTCCCGTCCGCCTGCCACCGCCGCGCTGCAATCTGGAAGGTGCAGGGGGGAGGTGCAAGGGGGAGAAGAAGGGTGCCGGGGGGAGATGAAGGATGAAGAGTGCAGGGGGAGGATGAAGAGTGCAGGGGGGAGATGAAGGATGAAGAGTGCAGGGGGAGGATGAAGAGTGCAGGGGGGAGATGAAGGATGAAGAGTGCAGGGGGAGGCAGGGGTGAGATGAAGGGTGCAGGGGTGAGATGAAGGGTGCAGGGGGGAGGTGAAGGGTGCAGGGGGGAGGTGATGGGGAGGTTAAAGGAGATGGTGATGAGGGGGGTTAAATGAGAAGGTGTTGAGGGGGGTTAAATGAGATGGTGAGGAGATGATGATGAGGAGGGTATTGGTGGTGGCGTGAGAGGATAAGGAGGGTTGCGGTCTGAGGGCCGTTCTATAGTGCGTGCGCTTGCTGCGCCGTGCGCGCAGCAGTTATAGTTGGCTGAGGTTAGTCAGCCTTTCTATAATGGTGCCACGCGCAAGGCAGTGAGTGTTCTGACAGGGGGAAAATGAGGAAAATAA